>JBCIKM010364531.1:10744-31620 GCA_039654465.1 Melibe viridis
GATGCTCCAAATCAAACTATTTGTGACATAATATATGCAACTATCTAGCTTTCCCAAGGACAGTGACTTTCTTTGAGATGTAACATTGGTGTCCTTCTTTCAAACAGTAAAACAAACCTTTTGAAGATAGGAAAAAACTGGAAGAACAATACGGACAAGCAGGAAAATCTGATGCTCCAAATCAAACTATTTGTGACATAATATATGCAACTATCTAGCTTTCCCAAGGACAGTGACTTTCTTTGAGTTCAACTTTTTGAGCTTTTCAAGAATGACTTGCCTGTGGGCTTTACTGACATTTTTAAGTTTGAAAATATCCACAAGTTTGTTTTTGAAGATTTCTTGTTCACTTTGGGACAGCCATGAAAAATAAACACATAAACATCATCTTTCAAGTCATTGGCACGCTGACAAATCAAAGAGACTGAGCCATCTGTGCCCAGCCCTCTGCTCATGTTACAGAGACTTGGCATTCAAAACACCACAAATAGAAGAGAACTCTTCTCTTGAATCACGACTGTATTCCAAATCCCTGAAAATATTATCAAGTAAATGTGATGGCACATATCACCATCAATATCAAGGATACTTGGAGCAACTTCTTCCAATTTGATATAAAAACCAGAAATACTGACCTTTCATATAAGAAGCAGATTCAGAAAGGACTGAAATCAAATTAGAAAAAGGCACATGGTCAAAATGGAAAAATTGTAAAACAACCTGATAAACAGTGGTGGCTTTGACAACAGTTATTTCAACAGAAGAATACAAGTGAGCAACACTGTTACCCATTTTGAGATCAAAGAAATAGACCAAAATGTTGAGAATATGTTTTTTTCCATGTTTGGTCATGGACTCATCCAGATTGATGGAGAAATTATTTTCTCTTCCATCTTTCTCAGAAGCCTGATGCGCTGCATCTCTTTCAGGCCAAATTTTAGCTTATATTTGGCTATCTGCCTTTCCATTGAGAGGGATTCTAGGGCCTTGCAGTCTTCAGCAAACAATTGAGCTAGTCCAATTAGGTGGGTGGCTATGCTCAGGGGAAGCAAATTTTCATCAGTAAAAGAACAAATAATTGCTTCTTGGTGGGCAATGCGGTCCTTACCCCATGACTGCGGGAGTAGTGAAGTTTTGTGGGGAAAACCCAATTTCTTGCCATCATTTAACTGCATGCCAACACACAGAGTGAGCGTGGAAGGGCTAGGTTGGGGGCTTGTTTACACCTGAAAATAACACACTACACACCCCCTAACTTTGTCTGTGTCCAGTTCAATGCTTTAACCATTGAGATTTTACAAGAGAAGTCTCATGACTATGTGTTGACCTCATTCTGTATCAAAAGGAATCATTGGTTCAAGACTGATTTTTTGCATCTGCTGATTTCTGTCTAACATTTCTGTTCTTCACAATAATTTACTCTTTTTTTTAACAGGGAAAGTAAGATATATCAATATGTAGAAGTATGGTGCATAAACATACCCATAAAATTTAATCTTGAGCTTTAAAACTATTTTTATCTGAATAGAACGGAAAACCCTTAGTCAGCTAGTAAGTATCGTTATAAGGTTATAAGTTTGTGATTAAAAAGATACCGAAATGAAAACAGTATCATTTTGAGCTCTGTTCTTCCATCTTCTCGATAATATGAAGTTTACTTATAAGGAACAGAGTTTAAAGGGAGTTTTCTGTTGTTGAACTAAACCACTAGTAACCTGAACATCGAAAAACTCTCCCCTGTAGGCAGTGATGCTATGAGCAGTCAGTAATTTCCTATCACATGACGGCAAGCAGGCAGCCAATTGGTTAAAACTTGTGGGTTGAAGATTTCTGTTATTGGCACCAGCAAATAATGTCTTCATACAACTCTTAAGTACGTGTTGTGGTGAATCGGCTCATTGGTCTTTCCCACTGAGCAGATACCACCAAAGGCAACAGCATCTATTGTTTGGCATAAGAATATGTATTGCTCATTATACCATGCAAAATTAGGCATGGTAAAATTGATCATCTGCCTGTCTTCATTTCTTGTGATCCAGAGGTTTTCCTAGCTCCTTGGAGCTGGGTCCCAACTCTGCTAAGGCAGTATCAAGGGATATGGATAACAAAACAAAATAACAATATTAAAGTACTCTATGTAGTAAATGTCAAGGCACAGTGGACTGATCCTCTGACTGTTTTCATTTCTAAAGAAGGGAAATAGATAACAAAACAAAATGTCAAGAGTAAAAGAAAATCCTTGAACTCACCATTATTTGAGAGGCTTGGTCAAGATCCTTTCTGTAGAGATATCACATTTTCAAATAAGGCTTCTTTTCAATACATTATTGTGTCTCATTTGAGCATGGTGGAGGATGTTATATTTTCCCTTCCAGCTGTAGTTCAACCACTGCTGGCAAAATAAGCAAAAAGTGATTCCAGGCTCAAGTATCTTCTTAACTCATTAACTGCGAGCCTGCCTCGCGATGGTCAGCGACCTACTATTGCCACATGCTGGCTTGCCTTGAGTTGATGTATAGGTGCAAAGCTGTTCCTAGCATGATCGCTGCATGGTCTCTCCTCAACCAGTTGCCCACCTCATGTTGCTTCCATTTTTTGCCTTGGAAATGCCTATTTGGTATCATATGATTGGTCAGACATTCAAGATTGACATGAGCTTTTTGTCGGGTCAGTTGGTGAGTAATTTTCCACTGAAAACAAGGCACAACCCGTTTATCCCTCCACGCCCCCAATATTGGCCATGCACTACTCCTGCAGTTAAAGGATGGTCCAAAAACTAGCTCATGGCGCAGGATTGCACTACTCTCGCCAGTTAAAGGATGGCTATTTTTCAACCGTAAGAGTGGGGATCTCACTGCTCCTGCATAGCAGTGGTTTATATAATTTTCAAGAATATCTCCATTACTGTCTGAATTTGTTTTTAACATCTGCTTTGACAGTTTTAAGGTTGCAAGTTTGGTCAGCAAATACTTCTGGCATTTTCAAGCATTAATTTAATAAGCTAACAGTTCCCAGAAGCATAGCAGACAGCACTCGACACTCGCAACTGCTGTCTGTTTACTATCCATAATTCTCCATCTGTAAAAGTTAAGTTAGTACTGATCGAAATTCGCAAAATAATTAATAATTCACCTTTCTCATCTCATTATATTTTCAGTCGCTTATTATTTCTATGTGACTATGACTGCACACCCAGTGTTGACCTGGCGGCTTTGTGCCGAGTGATAAGAGGCGAAGTGTCAGTGTTGACAGTGTACTGCCGGTGTGCTTGGTATCAGATGTGCTCTCCCCAGCTGAAATAGCATGGAATCATAACTCAAGCATGTAGACAATTGTAACACTAACATGAATGACCTTAATATCAGTAGTAGGCTAAGAGACGGGAGCACTACTGGTTGAGTAGTACTAGAAGGAATGAAAACAAGACATGCAGTATTTTACATGATTGATATTAATAGCTGATTTTATTTTGAACAAAAATCTGTCAATGGACTGAATATTTACAGGTCTGTCATTTTTTAATTAAAATTTGAATATGATCAAGGTTTCTGTGAGACAGGTCCCTCCTTTGTTGACTCCTTTCAAAGAAGTGAATAGCTTACATTGTCATATTTTCCACACTTGACAGGCATTTTGAATTTGATTATGGGGTCTTAGAAGTGGCAGAAAGATAGTTTTCTGACAAAGACAGGATCTTCTATTCTCAAGGTCTTTTCAAGGTCATAATCTGATGGCAGAAATGAATAACTGTCTGAGACAACTGCATAGAGGTAGACTAATTTCATTCCCGATTTCAGCTTTCTACCATTATTCCTTCATGGTCAGGTTAAAAAAAACAACTTTTGGTATACCTTTACCACTCGTACTTTGCCACGTCAATAGCTGTTTTTTTTCCTTAACTTTTAGCTTCTTTCTTTTGCTTAAAAATAAAAATTTGAGTTCCTGTGGCTCTTACATGGTACAATCTTATGAATAGAGACGCCTGCAGTGTCAGGTTCTGCTCTTACATGGTACAATCTTATGAATAGAGACGCCTGCAGTGTCAGGTTCTGCTTTTACATGGTACAATCTTATGAATAGAGACACCTAGTGTCAAGTTCTGCTTTTACATGGTACAATCTTATGAATAGAGACACCTAGTGTCAGGTTCTGCTCTTACATGGTACAATCTTATGAATAGAGACACCTACAGGGTCAGGCTCTCACTGCATGAGGGCCTAAATTTGAATTAAAACTAAAACTGTTCCTGCGCTTACATGGTTAAAGTCAAGAGGCTGTCAACTTGATTCTCTGAGCTCAGTGTAATTTTGGTGCTTACACTGGTCTGTCCTTACTGTTGAGCAAGGCCCCTGCCACTTTCCTCTTGGAGCAGCCTCAGGATTTTCATTTCTTAGTAATGATTAACCACCCATGGAAATAGTTCTTGGGGTCCTCTAATCAGTATTGATAATGTTGTCATCCATCAATGTTGTTTTGTTTTTTTTCTTCAAGCAAAAGAATCTCAAGGAAAGTTTTTTCAGATGAATATATGTGATAACTTTTTTCAGAATGGCCCTTTTTTATCAATTTTATTTTCATAAATGTATTTAATGGAAATGCTGTAAAATTGAATGCCAAATTGATCTTGATCACAGATGTTTTGGCATTTTTACACAAAATGTTTTGATATTTTTGAAAGGATCTTTAAAAGATTAAAAAAAAAAAAAAAAAGAACTTTAAATGTTATTTTCCCTTAGACTTAAACCAACCCCCCCCCCCCCCAAAAAAAAAAACAAACAAAAAAACAAAAACCCACCAAAAACAAAGTGGGAGGGGAAGAGGTAAGGTAACCCAATAATGTGGTGTAATGTTGAAAGGGGAGATATTACCGTATTATCTTATCTGTCTTGTATGTGACTGATCTCTTTCTATACACAAAATTGTATTGTAAATGCTTGTGAAAGATTTTCATGCGAGGCAAACACATCTAATGTAGATGATCCACCAATCAGTTATATTTGTGAATCATCAATGGTGAAATGAAAGAGAGCTGGACTGTTTGGGCAAGACAAAGCCACAGTTCGATGTCTTTTCTTTGTTTGAAGCCAAAGGATTTGAATGTTAATGTTAATTTGAATCTTGTATTTGGTACATATCAGTTTCTTGAGTTGAATATGTATTGTGAGTAGTTTGGATCTCATGTAACTTTTTGAAAGCATTATTTTTTTTTTCCCGGACCTAATTGGTTTTTTCATTGCTTGATACAATTACTTCAAATTGTTCAGTATTCTATTGATAGGATGTGTTGATCAGATGATTCTTTGTTAGTTCGAAGATTGATTTATCTGAAAGTCCATTCGCCAAAATCTGTATAAAATTATCTTCTGGTACCTAGGCCAATCCATTGCAAAATGAATTTTTCCAACTGATGACCAATATGTTAAAAAATGAGCCTCATTGATTTGGTTAAGTACCAAATTTAAAGTTTGGGGTAAGAAAAGACTCAATCCGTGGGTGGTTGGCAGATGACCCTGGTGGGCACTTCTACTTCTGTTTCTTTTCTTTTAGTCTTCAGCTATCCTCTTACATTTCCCCCTTTCTTGTGTGTCCTGTTTTTGTTGTCTTGTTTAATTTTCAGTGTTCATCCCTTAAATCATGCCTTTTGGTACATAACTCTAGGGTCACCACAAGTTAAATGCAGTCACTGAATACTTTTGTACACAAAGGGAGTGAAAAAATCCTGGGTTTCCTAGACCATAATTCTGTTATGAGTGATGGCCATTGCTTATTGGTGGAAGAAGGGATGACATTTTTTGTCATGTCATCATCTCTCTGCTGTTTGTGGTTTGATCTGTTCCCTCTTTGAACTTATTCTATCCTCTTACTTTCCTCTAAGCTCCTCTATGACCCTTGTGTGTCATATGGCCCTAAAACCTCCATTAAACAAACAAAGACTCGATTCTGTGGGGTTTTTTGTTTTTGTTTTGAGATAAAAGTATATTCAAAATATTTTATTGCATTGGTGTACCAGTCCAGTACCACAGTCAACAAATATTTTAACTCTCTTACTGGTTCATTCAAAATGGTTTTTCGTTTTGCAATACATTTCAACCAAATTAAGTATTATAAATAAATTTAGAGGTCTAAAAGAGGAAGTCATTTTATTCCAGGGCCTCCTCTGGTGCTCATTACTACTTATATTTTAGTGGCCACCACATGATACAAGTACTTTTTGTTCTAGTCATTTCCACCTCTTTTAGGTGCTTTTACTTTTACTTTTCACTTGCAAGAGGACATCAATATATTGTCTCAGGTGTGTGTGTGTCTTGTGTGCACATGCGTGTGTGTAATTTTATGTGAATGAATAAAATGGACTGGCAGGAAAAAAAAGAGAGAGAGTGGCTGGGTTTTTAAGTATTGATGGTTATCTTTTCAAAACTTAAAAATGATGAGGAGGGAGGAGGGTGGGAAGGATTCAACATTGTCTTGGGGACTTCACATTGCTTCCCTCACATTGTGAAATTGAAATTTGAGCTTTTCAGCTTTCAATTTAGCTTTTTATTTTCTTCATCCACTGTCTTTTGACATCTTTCTTTTGATTAAGTTTTAATATTGTTTATTTCAGTTTTATTTTCTGCAAATGTTTGGATTTTCACCCATCAGGTGACTTTTTTTGTTATCTTTCTAATTGAAAACCCGTTACTCCAATTTTTGTCTTTTGCTTTGATATAAATAAACTATTTTTATCATGAAAAATAACTCTCACCACTCTCACTTGTGTGTTGTTTTAAATTAAAATGGGGTTCTTGGGTTCAGTTGCACAGCACACCACTAATTGCTAGTCGGTTCCCAATGGTAGCTAACATTCGCTCGTTGGCAACTAAAGGTTGATTGCTTGCTTAGCATAAGCATGATATTTTCAGTTGCCAACTAACACAAGCAGCTCTAAGCAGTGCAAATGAACCCGGAGTTAAATTTACAGACTGAAAGGAGACTCAATCAAATACTGGGCTACATATTTTACACATCCTTAGTTTCATGTATGTTCATGAAGATAATCATCTCAAGGGGACAAATGACATTTGTCACACACTGGATAATGATTGTTGTTCAGATTGCTTGCAGTTGGTTAGTGTTCCTGCTGGGCACTGCTCCTTTTTGTTTCTTCTCTTTTACATTCAAGCTAATGTCTTACTTTTTCTCTTTTTCTGTGATGTCCTGAATTTGTTCTTTTGATTGCGACTCAGTGGTCATCCTTCATTTCATGCCATCTGGTACATGACTGCAAGGTCACAAAATTGAACGTACTGAGTACTTTTGCGCACAAAGGGGGATTAAAGATCCTGGGTCTTCCTGTACCATAATGCTGTTATGGGTGATGGCCACTGCTTATTTTTGTAAGGAGAGATGATATTTTTTGTCATTGCAAATAATCTCTCTGTGGTGTCAATATGTGTTTTAGAGATGATATTTATTTTTTAGCGCAAATCATCTTTCTACTGTTTGTGGTCTGATCTGTTCCTTCTTTGAACTAATTCTATCATCTTACTTTCCCTTGTGTTCCTCTATGACTATGACCCTTGTGTGTCATGGGGCCCTAAAACCACCAATAAACAAATGAAC
Organism: Melibe viridis; assembly: GCA_039654465.1. Classification (NCBI taxonomy): domain Eukaryota; kingdom Metazoa; phylum Mollusca; class Gastropoda; order Nudibranchia; family Dendronotidae; genus Melibe; species Melibe viridis. Next base: position 18,347 of record JBCIKM010364531.1, read on the forward strand.
AAATTGCTCAGATTGCCACTTGGGGATTGTTCTATAATGAAAGTTAAGCAAATATTTCTTACAAAATGAACCACCAAATTCAAATTGTGAAGCCAGCGTGCGTGGTGTCCCTAGTCGGCACTTCTATTTTTATCTCTCATCATTGATACTGAAGATATAGTCTTACTTTCTCCCCTTTTCTTTCGTGTCCTGTTTTAGATGGGTTTTTTTGGAAGGTTTCAAGATCTTGGGTCTTATTTTATGTTGTGTTATGGGTGGTGGCCATTGTTTATTTTTGTCAGGAGAGATGATTATTTTTTGTCATAGTAAATCATCTCTCTGTGATCTGTGTTTTGCAAGATGATAATTATTTTGTGTGTGTGTGTATGTGAGTAAATCATTTCTCCTCTGTTAGTGTTAGTGATTTGACTTGTTCTCTCTTTTAACAAAGTCTATCATCTTACTTCCCCTGGGCCACTCTATGGATGACCCTAGTGTGCCATGGGGCCCTAAAATCCTCAATAAACAAACAAAATTAAATTATAAAGATATTTTGAATTGTTTATTTTACAGAATGAACAAAATGACTTAGAAATGGGTAGATGAAAAATTAATTTCATATACAGTAAATAATTACAATATAATACATAGTTGTTACTTTCACTCATTCACATTGCCATTCACACAAACCTGTAATCATTCTTATAGTCACATCTGGTCTATTCTTTGGCTTACATCTTTCAAGCCTTGAAAATTCTTTTTTGATGTTTAATTCAGTTCCAACTAGCCAATTTCAGATGCAAATTTAATTTCATCCACATGACCAAATATGTTTTGGCATTGGTTTTTTTTTTTCAATTTTGAAAGTAATCGTTACTTCCTTAAAATTTAAAGCTACAGCTGTATCAAAACTAAAGAGTCTGATCTTAATTGGAACAAATGCTTGTCTGACCCAAATGTGATGGCCCCTCATCCTACAGTCTCTAGTCAGACATAAGTTTGGCCATCAACATATCCACATTTCCCACCAGATTTTTGCCTTCCATTTGTGACAGGTTCACTTCCTGAAAACAAAATCAAAAACACAAATTGATTATCCATTCATCAAACAAGATAAAAATAAATTTAAAAAAAAAAAAAGGGGGAAGAGTAATGAAATTGCAATTCTACCAAAATAAAAGCAGATTTGAACTACAAGAACAAAAAAAATTTCTAATCAAAATATGTTGGGTTACATTAAAACAATAAATATTCAACGTGAGAAAACATTTTTAAAGAAGATCTTTTCAAGTGTCTCATAACATATAACCCAGACAACTTGTACCACAAAGAAAAATGAAGCAATACGCTGGGTAGCCTGAATGAGGAGGCTCAAGCAAATAAGAAGCAGATTCGTAGTTGTTCATGTGATGATGTGCTGACAAACATTCAGTCCAAAATCAACCAAAACCTTATCTGTCAAAAATTTATATTTTGGGAATCATGTACCACAAAGAGAGATTTCCTACCCTTTTCTTTCATGAAAAATGACATTTTTAAAAAAAGGTTCATTCTGTCAAGAAAAACTCTGTCCACCATTCAAATAGAGACTCACATTGAATTCTCCAGCCAAGCTTGACCACTTAGGGTGAGAAACCGCTGGGGACGGGTGAGGAGCAGTTGGGTCAGTCTTTTTCACATACAGTTTCTGGCCACTGACTGGGTTACTTTGGAAAGCAATGATTCTAGTTGAGATAAAAGAGAAATAAATTATTACCTTTCTATACAAAAGAGAGTAAATACCAATATAGAAAGAAGCTATAAAATTTTTGCATCAATCAAAGACATTCAATAAAGAAACAAATTGAAGCTATACACTATGACCATACAGACATTGTGTTAATTGTCCTTTATATATCTGTTAGTCATAATAAAATTTCTACCCAAAAAAATGCAGCTCTGATAAACAAACATCCGTGGATCCATTGTTTTCCACTTTTTTGTTTTGTCTTTTCCATAAGCTGTTTTTTAAACATTAAATGTCAAATCGTAATTAGGTAAGTTCTAATTTTATGTTGAAATGTCAGGGTTGTAACCAGTTTGGAAAAATTTCCACTTTTTATTTCACTGCTCTTTATCAGCACTGAATACATATCACAAAGAAACACTGACAAAAACAAGATGTAACAAGTTTATAGTCTTGATACAATCTTTCCAGCACACCGCAAACTATTGTTAATTGTTACCAATCTTTGTTCTCTAGTGTCACCTTCTTTCAGCTTACCTGGTTTCTTTTTTGAGGTTTTATTTCACAAAAAAAGCTTTAAAACACTGAGAAGCAGTGTGGGTACGTAGGAGATACTTACACATTTCCCTTTGGTGAAGCCAGCATGACGGAGGAGGTGGTGCCGTAGGTCTCCATGTCTCCATGGCCGCTGTTTGGGATGGCAGACAGGACCTGCCAACTGTGGAACTTGGCCAGGAACTGGATGGAGGAGGCGTGGTGCTGGCAGATCTAAGGCAGGACGACAATTGTAGGTAATTGAAACTTATAGTCTTTTAAACATTCTTAATAGATGAACACTGAACACTGAAGTAAGATTTTAAAGGTACCAGTATGAATAAAGAAATAAGAACACAATTAAAAACAATTAAATAACGAAATTTTAAAAATCAAAACAAGATCAACAAAATGGATCACACCACAATACGCACAACTAATTCATCACACATATTTGCCAATGAAATAGTCAGATAATGACAAACTGTAACACTGTGGTTAATGATAAGTAATTCAATGTCAAATGTTGTAAGTACAGCGTCAAGAAAGGACAGAAAAAGAAGCTTGGGAATGAAGAGATCCTGGGAAAAATGAGGCATTTGGTCTCTTACAGTAACAGAGTTCCATAGTACAAAGCTGAGACTATCGCTACTCATACCTGCCACTGAATCAAGTCTTTCAACTCTGTGTCTTCAAAGGAAAGGTTGCAAACTTTTCCATCCTTCATGATCACTCGAATGGTATCAATACCTATTATAAGCACCAATGGGGTCCTAAGTGCCATAAAGAGAGAGAAAAAATTTGTAGATAACAATTTAAAATAAATGATACTTCTCCATACAGTGCCAAAAAGTATTGATCTGAAAAGATATTTCAATACGTCCAATAAAACCTGTGATATTCCTGGAAAAGGAGAAAGACCAGGACAGAATTTATCAGAATGGCAATACAGAAACACACATGTGACAATCATCTTAAACCAATGAATATCTGAATAAATGAAGAAAAGAATAAATTGATCAATTAGCCTTTATCGTCTCTTAAAATGCACAGTTTAATTTTCTAATTTGTCTTCATATATCTACAAATACATCCTTTTATAGCTTCTAAAAAAAATTTATAAAACAAAACAAAAAAAACTTTAAAAAACCCAACAAAAACTGCCTAAGAACAAAGAGTATGGGGATACATCAGGCTAAAACTAAAAATAATTTAATTTCATAACTAGGCATCAAAGGAAACACATCACAGACATGATCTCTCCAAATAATTTCATTTGAATGAAATTAGCGTACAAGAAGTAAAAATTGTTGCATTAGATCAGGTTAAATGTTTTCAATGAAAAGATACAGTTTTTCAGAAGCATCAGAAAATGAGTGATTAAGTTGAAGTAAAAAAGGCTTTAAAAAACAGGCCTTCTATTCATTATTTCTTTGAAAACTCTTTATTCTTGAGATCCCAAAGTACAAAAATTAATCATGAATGAAAAATGTAAAATACCATAGTTTTGGAGGTCATTTTTTCCCGGTGCACAACCCCTAAAAGGTGGTGTGCTTCATTACCCACCTGACCATTTCATAACTGTAGGAGGTGATGTTGACTCTGACGCTGGACTCCAGGCTGTTATTCAGACAACTCCAGTGGGCAGATATCTGGGGGTCCTGGACACCGATGGCCAGCTGGTCTATCACATGCATGGACCTGCAGGAAACCACAGTAGGAAAATTGGACAATGATAATAAAAACACAGAAGTTCCCAACACACAAGAAAGCAGTTCACCATAAATTCGATTTCAAAACTTTCATATCATTTAAACCGTGAATATTCTGAAACGTATGAAGTCTAAAAATACAGAAAAATTAAATGATAATTTAATACGAGAACTTAAAGTCAGTTAGTATTTTGTAACAAGTATACAGGTCAGGATATCAAAGGAAGAGTGAAAAAGGCAAGTACAATACAGATGGCTGGGTATGATATCAATGAGGGATTGACTGTCCAAAAAGAAGGATCTAAGAAGAGAAAGCTGGCTAAGTATTTTGAAAAGATAGGTCACACAAAAAACTTTGGACTTCTTAATTTGGAGACTAAGTTTGTTGCTGTTAGAGTTTGACAAATAATAAAGCCAAGGGAGAACTAAAATTTTACTTCATATTTCAACAAATCTTTTCAGTTTTGTTCATGACAAAATAGCTCATTCAAATTTACAAACAAAATAGATAATGGAGACAAGAATCCACATCTTTCACAAAGAACATGGTGGAACATTACTTTTCAGACAGTGTAAACATTGTTGTCTACTGCACATTACCTGATTCTTAAAACTGCATGTTTTGTCTGTTTGATTATCTGTTCCAAAAGAGTCTCACTGCAATGAAAAGAAAGAGATTTAATGAGCTTAATATATGCAGATTTCAAACCCCATACAATGTACAAGTGATTGTTTCATGAAGAGAAAAAAAGTTTCCACAGCTCTCACATAGAGAATTAGAAGAAGTTAAGATATTCGTGTCAATGAAGACATAGTAATATCTCACCTTTTTCCAATTCTGTATTGCAATTAATATAGAAATAAGACAATAATATTTTAACTGTTTAATCCACATACAGCAAAACATACAGCTAGATTGATCATGAAACTGTGAAATGAGATTGCCTATCAAAAATGTTTCCTGCTCTTATAAATGCATCTCCAAACTTTTTAAAAATCAAGCACACACCTCTGTCCCATTTCCACCAGTTCACTGCGCGACATTGCTTTAGGGCCTGCCAATCTCCTCCGTTTGCTCATACCAAGGGTTGCATTGACTGGGTGAGGGGGACTGTAGTTAAGGTTTCTGTGGTGGACTTGACGCAACAGCTGATGTAAAGAGTGTTCTAGAACATGGTTGTGTTCCAGCTTCTGGGGGGAGAGATTGACCTGGAGAAAAAAAAAAGGAAAGAGTATTTTTTTACACATCAAAAACTTGCATACAATGAAAACAATTAAACAAATAAAACAGAGAGAAGACAAAAATTTCTAAAAGAGTCAAGCATACTTAAACATTAATGACTTTTAAGCTCAGAATAACTGAAGGCTTACTTTCTTTTCTTTTCCTGTGTAGTGACAAAGAACAATGGACAACTGTATACCTGGGAAAACCTGGTTGAGAGTAAACGTTTAAAATCAGCAAGATAAATGTGAGGAGCACCATACCTTCAGAGATCAAGGAAATAGTAAACAACAAAAAATTGCCTTGGACTTTTCATGAATGTAGGGGCTATTATCACCAAGCAATGATTTCAATCATTCATTCTTTTCTGTGAATATTTAACAAAAGTAGCATTTTGCATATAGTACAGATGTTATTACAGTATCTCCAAATTGTTGGGGTTTTTATTTGTCTTTTTTGACATGGCTTGCCGCTGCAATGTTGTCCCTTTTATGGCCTTTATCAATGCAACAACAAAATTTGCAAAATATGCAAGTTTAAAGCTACAAGGAAATACAGATGACGAAAACTTGAGAGGAAAAAAAAACTTTAGAAAAAATCAAAACATCCCCTCAGACAAAAGAAAATATTACTGCCCAAAATAGAAATACTCATGCTTCCCCCCACCCCCCCCTCTCTATTCTGTTTTATGCATAGAGTATTTTTAAAAATATAAAATTATTCATAGTCTAAATTAAACAAAACTATGCTCCCTCTCTACCATCATTTCTGTAACTAGTGGCAGAATTAATTATGCAGCTGTGTTTATTTACAAACAAAAGTGAAAGCATCCTTAAAAAATAATTTCTTTTTATATATTGGGAATATAGTCTTCTCCATCTCCAAAACAATTTATATGCACTGCTTTCTTTTTTTAATTTCACTGACAAAAAAGCAGCTAGAAAAATTTAGCAATAAACTCATCACTTACATTTGTCAGTATCTGGTTTGTTACTGCAACATGGGGGGTGTTTCCTTTTACTTGCACAGCCTCTCTTGCAAGCTGGAGATCGTGAGTAGAAACAAACTCTTAAATCATAGAATTCATGCATCACTCCTATTTTTCCCAAAGGGAACAGGGAATGAAATCTCACAAATAAAAGGGGTTCAAACAATAAATTTGCAAAGAAAACCATACGTAAATCAAAAGAAAGCTTCAACAAACTCTCCACTGTAATAAGTCCCATCTTACACAGTCAAGATGAAAAGCAAACTGGAACCAAAAATTAAAAAAAAAAAAAAACATTCCAAAGATGCAAACCAACTGCTACTACCAAAAAAAACCCCAAACAAACAAAAAAGACTTTCTATGCATTATATTGAGAAAGGAGTTGACATGCTTTCTTAAAATATGTCTTCTCGCTTCTGTATATTAGTCTCATTCCTATTTTGAATTGTATGTTTACCTCGGGCACAAACTCAGGTATTGTGTGATAAATTCATCATTGATACATATAAAATAGTTCTTAATATTGATGAAGTTTAAACATTGAATAGTTGGTCTCAGTTTGCCTACCTGTGCAAATAATTCTTTACAAAAGAGAACATTCTGTGCCACCTCCAGCTTTTGTTGCCAGTAAGCATCCACAGGAACTGAACCAAGACCTGCTGGCATCTTTAGGGTGGCACTGCTCAAATCCATAAGGTCTGGGAATCAAAGCATGATTTATTTTTATACAAACAAAGATAATGAAGCAAAATGTGCAAATTAAGCATCTGATCTCATAATTGTGGCACATTGCTATTAAAATGTTTAACACAAATTAATTTGTGAATGATAATACAAAAAGGTGAAGTAAAACCGAAACTGCTATAACACATGTAGGACCTGTCAAAATTATAATAATTTAATCCATTTTTAACGCACTGAAGCTACACATCAACAGATACAAGTTAAAAGGCCTATCTGTTGTATAGAACAGACCTTACAAAACTTATTTCTCTGGCATATAAATAACTATTTTACAATAAATATATAAATATATACATTATTTCAGAAGCTTTAATATAATGAGTATAAATATTAATGAATCAAGATTTCAAAGAGAACTTATATCATGGGCATTATGTTGTAGTGTATAAAACACACCAGGGACAGTCTTGACCTCCACTTGAATGTATGCGACTCCCTCTAGCTCACTTGGAATGCTGACATCTAGGCTACTTTTCCGATTCACTGTCTCTCCTTCCTCCATCAGGTCAGATGTTTTTAGCACTTCAAACGTCCCACCTTGCCAAAAGCGTGACCCCGCTGAAAAGCAGGACAGAAGCATATTCAAGACACTTATGTCCTCAACACATAGTGTTGATGGGAAGAATATTTTCAATGGCATCCTTTTTCCTCGCTTCTAAAGGAATATATCAGAATAAACATTTTTTACAGGAAATAAAACAAAAATGAATTTTTGTGTAAAGACAGTCTTGACGAAGCAATACAAATCTTAATCAATAATAATAATAATAATAATAATAATAATAATAATAATAATAATAATAATGATGGGTACACAATTATATGCCCATTCACACCCCACATTGCAGAGGACTTTGGGTGAATTACAGTGATAGGTTTACATTCACGACTTTGAACAATCATTATATTTACATATGTTGAGCAAAATACTCAAAACAGCTCCAGTCATGTGAAACATTTTTCTTCATGTAATGAAAGGACTTTCCACTCAAAGACATTGGGTGGCTGGCAGCAGACAGGGATGGCTTTTGCAGAAGGGTTTGGGAAACGACAAACTCTTAAGGCCACACTCAATGATGATGACGATGATGAATGAAAGGAAACCATCATATTCAAAATTACCTGATCTGTAACTGAGTTCTCCTAGAATCATGTTGTGAACTTTTTTAAGTCTCCAGTTTTTGCGCAACTTCAAGAGTTCCATTAGGAAGTTCTCTTGAGTGTTTGAAGCCATTTCCACCTGGACTCGTTTCAACTTTTCAGCACCCGATGATAAAATGCCTGCAGCAGCAAGAAGACTCTGAAAAGATTATATAAGAAACAAAATTGTTGAAATTGTTGAACCACTTCTACTTTAAATTTTTTAAACTTTTTCTTATATGGGCTGAATCATTGATTCATAATTCATTAAATATCATGATAAGAACAATAATGGGAGTATTCATCTCACATGATGAGACAAAACATCTTTATCAAAATCTGATGCGGCTGATTATAGTAAAATTTAAACTAATACTCCATTTGCAGTAAAACTACTCTCCAATAATGGGATACGATGTTAAAAATTGGCCTTTGCCCCTGAGAACAGTCAGCACCACAGTCTATGTACCCCAGAAGGGATTCAATATTCATTGAGCAGAAGATTTATCAATGGCTAGTGTGAAGGTCTTTAAAAAAAATGTACCTTTTTCTTTGCCATCATTTGTAGCGATGCTTTAAGTTCTGGTGCATCTTGTGAGACTGGATCAAGAACCATGTAATGCTTTTCTCTAACAATATTGAGAAGGTCATACAAAACACTTATCTCTGTCAAGGCTGCTCTGTTGGTTTGAAAAAGTAAACATCAAAAGGGGTGGATTGTAATTTGGGTTTTTTAAAAAGGTTTTAAAAGCACATCAATACAAATTTTGAGAACACAGAATCATGCCTATTCATTATTTTTACTCCTGCACTAAACACAGTCTACATTGTAAGTCCATGAAACTGCCACAAAAGTAAATAAATAAATAAATAAATAAATAAATAAATAAATAAATAGAGCTGACACAAATTCAAACCCAATTCCAGAGAAATTACACAACAGTTCAAAGGAACATGCTTTACAAATAAGTTTGAGGAAATTTGTATGAACTAGATTTCAGTTCAATTAAAAAAAAAAAAGCCCCAGGAAGTTTTTTAAAAAGTAGATATGTTTATTCTTTTTAAATGATCATCATAATAAACAATAGAACAAATTGTGAAAGACAGATAAAACATGATGCTCACTTCAGCGTGTTACGAACACTGTCCCATGGCCAAAGAGAGGGCTGGAAAGGTGCCAGGACTTTTTCTTCATCTGTATCTTTTTCGCCCTCTGATGTTGGTTTGCCTTTTTCTTCACTTTCATCTTTATGAAAATCTATTTTGTGAGCCAAACGGCTGAGATTTTCAGACATCGATAAGGGGCTGAGGATCAAAAATATTGATGATGATGATGCTGAAGATGGTGGCTCTAATATCTCCAGAACTACTGATTTGCGACGTAAAAGACTGTTCTTTTCATGGTTAGCATGCAAAAATGAGTAAGTAACAATCTATCAATTAATATCCTTTGAGCTGCCAATGAAAACAAAAATCACAGTCGCTGTTAAGCGCAATTGTTAAAAAGCGGTTTCCGCTGCATTACGTTGCTGCCCAGATTTGCTTTCATCTGTGATTATGCCGAGAAAATTTTAATGTTTTCTTACTTTGATCTGCTATCACCGAATGCTTTGACACCTCACGAAAATTTATTTATTTTCCATACCTAGAAACATTTATTTTTACTCTTTATTCATATAATTACAGAATTGATTTCATGCTTGTGAAAAAAGTTATGATGAGACCAAAATTCACAATTTTTCACACTTACCAAAGAAACGTGTTTGAGGTGGGTTGCGTTAATCGCTAAAAATGGAGTTTAATGACTGCAACATTTTAAGTCTGGTCATAAAAAGGTAAAAGGTTCTTGAAATACAGGATGTGTTTTATTATGCTCCGATAAATAAAGAGAGACAGAGAGTGTGTGAATATATACGATCTTTCTAGGTCAAACCATCAACATTCACGTGACTCTCTTGGTACAATATGATTGGTCTAGAATTTTTTGCTTTAATGCTATTCACGCAAACCTTACACCGAAAGATACTAAAGGTAAAGATAAAGAAAGAAAGAAAGCTATTCACGCACTACCAGAATTAAGCTCCATTCTTCCATCTTTCTGACATCAGGTTTGATTCTAAGAAATGGGATTTAAAGGGAGTATCCTGTTGTTGAAGTGAACTGTACCTATTAGGCCTGAACAGTCCTCAGTGCACTGCTTAACCGCCAGTCCATAGTTAAACCTTGCAAAGGACTGCAAGGACAGGTTATGGTCCTTGGGCATGTTCAAAAAAAGACCAGCATGGCCATGGTTAAAAAAGATCGCTAATGTACCATGCTGCCCCAGTCTTTTGATGGTTAAGCTTGCACTGACGGTCTGGCCCTGACCAGAAGACCGGTCCTATTCCCTCTAGAGGGGAAAATAACGACGCAGGAGAGGGAGTGGGGGTGAGAGCATAATAATACTCTGAATGTCAGTGTTTGGCCACGGCAGTAGGCAGCAGGCAGAGCATCGTTGAATTTTGCACCTGCCTCATCATCAACTGTTCCCCTCCCTCACTGCGGTTACAGCGGTCTTTGCTTCAAGGACCAAGAACCAACCGTCCTTGCTCAGCTCTTGTACCTCTACCACTTTCTCTTGTAAGGAGGAGGAGGAGGAGGAGGAGGAGGAGGAGGAGGAGGAGGAGGAGGAGGAGGAGGAGGAGGACGAAGAAGAAGAAGAAGAAGAAGAAGAAGAAGAAGAAGAAGAAGAAGAAGAAGAAGAAGAAGAAGAAGAAAAAAGAAGAAAAAGAAGGATGAAAGCAACCTACAAAACCGATTAAACTAGCTAATAGATTACCAAGTTTTATGATTACAGCAATCAAATTTTAAAAAGATATAGTTTTGATTATACAACTTACTTGACATACACCTCTTGTCCATCATATCGCACCTCTTGAATTTGATACTCATTTGCAGCTTCTACACTTACGCTTACAGGCGCAGCCATTTTTGTTTATGGTCAGAATTGCTAGCTTTATTTAAGATATTTTGGAATGTATTAAAACTAAGCTCACAACTTTTTATTTGGCTCTTGTGATTAATGCATAGGCTAATATATCTTGTTTGAAAGGAAAACTTATTCCACAGTACAGGCTGTTAACCTTTCTATGTTCGAAGACATATAAAGTTTTGGCTTTGTCTCAATACCAAAGAAATACTACGGCACGATGAGCCCTTAGCAGTAGCTACAACAATAACAGTCGATTTACGGTGTTTATTTTTCATGTCAACGGAGGAATAAAAGTTTACCACAGGTATGTCTTATTACAGTAGCTCTGAATCTATGCTAACCATCTTATTCGTTGTACTCCATCAATTCTAAAGTCAAATGAGTCTTGAAATCCATGATGGGATTAATTAATGTTACTCATGAATGTAAAGAGGATTGAGATCATACTAATTGATGTCTTAAGATTTTAGGGATCTCCCGCTTCTGTATCCTGTTTCATATTATTCCTGCTCTTCATTTTTTTCTTTACCATTACTTTAGTCCAGGATAGATATGTTTATTATTTTAATGTTTCACATAGGTAGGCTTTTATCATAAATTGACTGGTGTGTCATTCTGCTTTTGGGTTCTTTGTTCTAGATTGATTTTTGTCATGACCCTCTTCTCTTTAAGGGTTTGTGCGACATGGATAAAGTTGAGGGGCTTATGAAACCCTTCCTTACACACACATATATATTTTCATGGCTACCATCTTGCTATATTTTTAAGTAGAAAGAAGTATTTGCAAGCCATCTATATAGGCCGATTACAATCAGTTTGTACAAGTGCTTTCTGCTAAATATTCCCCATATGTATTGCTCATTATGCCACGCAAGTTAAGGCACAGTGGACTGATCATATTGTGACCCAGAGGTTATCCCAAGCTGCTAAGGCGGTATGAAGTGATATGGATAAACAAAACAAAGTATTTTAGTCAGAAAATGTTCAGCATTCAAATGGATTTGATTGGGTTGAATTGTAATATATTGTTTTCAAGGGGAATAACAGCCCTTCAAGGAAAATAAGACTTTTTGAACTAGAGTCATTCAGTCACCTGGTTGTTGAAGACAAAAGACTATCCACTCCTATCCATCAGGTTGGACTTTCACAGAATTCATTTTTTTCTGGTTTAACCCTCAGAGTCCCGCTTCCCCCGCTGTCGCCCGCGATAGTTGAGTCCCGTATCGCCCGCTGGCCCTCCATGAAAACTGACTGTTTTTATTTCGTTTTTGCGCCGAACCACTTCATATTATTAACAATCAGAAATACCCGCTGGAAACCGGAAGAGGTATACTTTCATTTTCTTTGTACCGCGTCACGCTCTTGTTATCGAGTCGCTTGCAGTGATTTTTTTAAAAATGGCTTTCAATTTTCTGTCAAACTTGATTCGCAGTAACCGATCAGATGTTTTTGAGAGTGGTGTTGATGATGAAGAAGGTGATTTTGAAGATGAAAGTGACGTGGAGCTTGATGAGAATGCATTGGGTGTTGGTGCTAGTGGGGATACGGGTACTCAACAGCTCGATTCCAGTGATTCAGATCAGAAATGGACTCGGAAAGTGAAACGACTGATGACGTCAACGAGTTTCCATGGAGTTCGACGCTGAATAAAATAGATGTTGAACTATTCACACATCAGACAGGGCCCAACATGGGTATTTTGGCCCAATCATATATGAATCAAATCCCATTGACTTTTATATTTCAAGGATGATTTATTTTCTCTTGCTGAAGAACAAACAAACCTCTACGCCTCACAACGCGGAGCTCCGCCAACATTCAACCCTGTAAAAAAGGAAGAAATCTCACAATACCTTTACATCAACATGATGTTTGGTATAAAAAAGCTACCTTCATACAGGCTGTACTGGTCATCGGACTCTCTCTTGCGTGTGCCTGCGGTGGCTGATGTTATGTCACGCAACCGTTTTCATGAAATTTCTCGGTATTTTCACTTGGTGGACCGGACGACATTCATACCCCGTGGTCAACCTGGCCATGATCCACTGCACAAGATACGGCCTGTCATTGACTCTGTGTTGCTAGCTTCACAAACATACTTTCTTCCAGGTGAAGCATTGAGTGTTGATGAAGCCATGATCCCCTTCAAAGGGAGATTGTACTTCAAACAGTACATGAAGGGAAAGCCCAATCCCTGGGGAGTGAAGGTGTGGTGTTGCTGCGACTCCAAAACCGGGTACCTTTCAGACTTTTTGTTT
>JBCIKM010364532.1:5000-20958 GCA_039654465.1 Melibe viridis
GAAAGCTATTCTCCCCCAGCGAAGCCATCTGGTGCTGTTGTTTTTCAGTCACGTTAAAAAAATTGTTTTTCACCCAATTAAAAAAATCGGTATGACTGTACCGCAAATCGGTAAATCTGTATTTTCCAAAATTTCCTACAAAAAATCGGTATGGTACCGATTAATCGGTATGAACGGCAGGTCTGCATGTTTCTTACTTTTCAATTGATTGTGTGTTTATTGTTGAAATCAGAAAATTATTGGAGGAAAAAATATAACATTACTTAAATCATAATGATGGGTGCTCTATGTGCAATTGGCTGAAACATGCTGATTGGCATAAAAATTATAGATCTGTGATGATAATGATGGTGGTGGTGATGATCATGATGATGAAGGTGTTGATGGTGTTGGTGGTGGTGGTGGTTTGTGATGATGATGGTGGTGTTGTTGATGATGCTCTTGACTTTGCTTATCCAAGAGAAAAACGCATATGCAAACACACAGACACACACAAACAAGCTCTCAATGTCCTATGCATCCTTCACACACCTCTCAGTGAGATGAATGTTCTCCGTGATAATCTCAAATTTGGGGAAGTCCGGTCTGGTCATCAAGCTATCCAGGGTCTCTTCTTTCGGCTCCTCCGCAACCCCAGCTTCCTGCTTCAACATCGCATCTTCACCTTTAACATCTGAGCCCTGCGGCTGCTCGGTGCTTCCCGTCTCTTCCATCTGGATAGATTGAATAGTGACATTTTTAGATATACATTGTCATTGTGGTTTTTGTAGCAAAATGTGTTCCTCAACAATTTATCTCTAAATTCATGTTGATGCCATATGAGGGTCTTATTTGTTTGTGTGTGTGTGTGTGTGTGTGTGTGTGTGTGTGTGTGTGCGCGCGTGTGTGTGTGTGAGTGTTGTGTGTGTGTGTGTGTGTGTTTCTCAGTACGAGTCTAAGGAGGTTGATGCATAAAATCAGAGGTACATGAAGCAAGCATGTTCCGCCTCTCCATAAATACATTGATACAGTGGAGTCAGGGCAAAGTCAACACCTTGGGACCGAGAAAAAGTGTTGACTTTAAGCAAGGTTGACTTTATCAATTTTCAAGAATGTAGACCCTTGAATGAAAAATATGTGGCAGGATCACAGTCCATTACGGCCCTTGTTGCTTTTATGGGTGTTTTTTTTTTTGTTTTGTTTTAGTACGTTCTGATTTGGTTTGGTTTTTTTATGTTTTGGTTTGTTTGTTTTTTAATTTTCCTGTGCGTTTGTTGTGTGTTAAACATATTTTGTTATTTCCTCACACCTAGTGATATTCAGGAAAGAATGGGTTTTTCTTGTTTGTTTTGTCTTGTTTTTATTTGTTTTAACAAAAGAGCATGTGAATTGTCTGACTGAGCAAATACATCGGAGAGGATTTGAGCAGTCACCCATGGTAGTAACCAGTTATACGGTTAAATTTTAGGCTTATATCATAGTTAAAGTACATGTGTGGTGCCAAGGTAGACACAAGGTTGTAGGGTTGGCAAGGTACTTCGCCCGTACATGACTTGAGAGGCAATATCCGGCGCATTGTGTTGTTGATGGAAAGGCGGAATGTGCTTGCATCATGCACCTCTGTTCCACCCCCCTAAACTCCCATCTCCCACCCCACCCCTACCGGGTTTAGTCGCGTCATTGTGGCACGTGTCAAGTGACCACAAGGCTCGCATTCGTTGTGCGTTAAATTGCATGGTTGAAAATGAAAAGAGGCGAGTGAAACATTCTCTTACTTTTAATTTTATTGCCCTTTTGCAAGGATTTTACCACCCCATTCTGTCCCATAGCGTTGACTTGAAGCGAGTTTCACGCCCAGGTCATTGACTTCATCAGAAACTAAACTACAAAGATAATGAAAGAAAAAAACGGGAGGGCTGCCATGCGCTGACTTGAAGCGAGGTGACTTCATCCGGATTCCACTGTAACACAATGCGCTGGATATTGCCTCTCAAATCATGTCTGCGCGAACAACCCGTCAATGGTTTCTTCCTCTGCATAACATATGTATTATATTAGCCTAAAATTAGCCGTGTGTAGTATGTTACCATGTGTAGAATGTTACCACCACAGAGACTGCTCATACCCTCTCTCACTGGTAGTATGTATTAGTTCAGTGAGACAGTTCGCGTGTCTTTTCTCATTGTGCTGCTGGTTTAGTCATAGCGTTTGCCCTCTTGTTAAAAATAAAAATAAAACAAAACAAAAAACAAATTTTTTAACACACTTTTACCCCAATTCCACTATGTATGGGGAAAATTACAAACTTTGTTAAACACAAAACACACAAACACGCAAATTACTAAAAAAAACAAAAGCAAAACAAAAATAAAATCACCCTTAAAAGCATCAAGAGCCATAATATATTGTGATCCTATCACCTATTTTTCATTCAAGGGTTTACATCCTTCCAAACAGATAAAAAAGTCAACCTTGCTTAAAGTCAAAAGTTTTTTTTTAAGCACTAAGGTGTTCACTTTATACAGATTCCACTGTAGTTGGTAATATATCTTGTTTACATTCTTACAATGTCTACCTAGTGTATATCATTTGTAAAATGTAAAGCGCATAATATAACACTTCAGTGGACATGCGCTTCATAAATGCTATACATTATTATTATTATTATTATTATTATTATCATCCTCATCGTCATAACTACTAACTACCACCTTAGCTATTCAATGTATCTCACCTCTTCTGTGACAAGATCTTTTGACTTTGCTGCATCTGGACCGCAGAGCGTGGATGGTTCTGAGGCTACGGCGGAGGCAGTAACAGTCGATGTAGATGACGAGAGAGAGTCGGCCACCGCCTCTGCCTCGCTGTTCTTTCTCCATCGAGATTTGACCTGGTCGAGCCAAACAGAGAGAAGCACAGGAATGATGCAATGAAGGCAAAGTGAAATGCCGAGAGTATGATAAGGAATATAATCATTATAACTTGCCTTTGAATTTAAGTCTGCTTGAGGCTAATGGTATTAGATAAAACATAAATTTTTGTTAGTACCTTAACCACCTTCTGTCATTCTGAGCTATATCTTATATCCCTTTCTTGCAGTTTTTATTGGAATTAGGTGTGTCTTGAGGAACCTCCCGTGTAGTGAAGAAGACTAGAAAAAAAGTTGGTGCAGATGGAGGTTATACATGATAAGTTCCTAACCTTTCCTAAATAAGTTGACAAGCATTGCAATAAAATAATTTTGCTGAGACAAAAAAAGAGTTGACTGATGAAATTAATCACAGCCCTTTTTTTCTCTCTGACTCTCACCTTCAGTGGTTTGTTCAGTGTCTCTGGGCCGGAGTCGCTCTCCGTATCCGGCTGTACGTCCTCCACCCCAGAGGAAGAGACTGTAGACTCCATGGCAACTTCTTCAATCTCTGCACGGCTCCTCTTTGCATCCCTGTCTCTCTGGCCCGCTGGCTCCGTGGTAGGTTGTACCTGGGAGAAAATTAGGAGAGACGGGTCCACTCCATCTGTCTTCCTTTCTGTTGTATCAAATCTGTTAAGGCTGTTTGTACTAGGGGAGTCGTTGACTGATGCAAAGCCTGGACTGCCCCTCGGACTACTTATGGGGGAAGAGAAGCGAGACTTACGCCTGGGTTTGGTCTCTGCTTTGCCACCATTGGTATGTGAGAGGCCTGTTGCAGGCGATGTGATCTGGGAACTGTCAGAAGTCTGAGGGCTGGCAAAAGTCCTGTAGGATGAGGACGTCACAATGGGTTTGACATTCACAGCCTGGCTTCCAGGGGTTGTCCCTCGGGAGGTAGTGGGTATGTCAAATATCTGACTTCCCACAGGGCCGATTAAAGGTCTGGACACTCCACTGGGAGGAGGTGGCCCCGCTTGGAATGAAGAGGTTGAAGGAGGTAGAGGCGATCCATGCCCAAAGTGGTCTGGAGGAATCTGGTTGGAGCTGGGTGGAGGGAGGAATGGGGGTGCCGTCACAGGTTGAGTTGGAGGTGGCACCCCAGAGTAGGAAGGAGGTACTGGCTCAGCAGGAGGAATTTGAGGTGAAGGTAAGAGAGGAGGTCGCCGGTGCTGGTAATGCGGTTGTGACTCGGGCGGCTGCTGGTAGTGGTGGTGGTGAGAATGAGGAGTAGGGGGAGCTGAAGGAGGGTATGGCTGTGGGGCAGGAGGAAACTGTACAGGAGGAGCAGCAGGATGTTGCTGCTGCTGCTGTTGCTGGTGCAAGGGGTGGGGAGGGTGAGGAGGTTGAGGTGGTGGTGGTGGATGATGGTGCTGATGGTATGGTTGTGACATAAATGGCTGTTGTGGTTGCTGCACGCTAAACCCGTCTGCAGTAGGGTACTGTGTGGAGGTAGGAGCAGTGAAGTGGGTTTCTGGTGGGCCAGGCTCTATGTGGGCCTGTGTGGAAGAGGTGGGCCACTGGTTTTCATATGGGGGTGGCATGTTGTACTGGTGGCTGGAGACATTGGCCTCCATGTGAGGGTTTGGGCCCATGTGAGTAGGGTATGGCGAATGTTCCAACACTACATAGCCAGACTCAACAGATACATCCGTGAGCTGGCTATAATTCCCATGGCTGTCGTTATACCTCCCTTCCTCATTTACATCTCCAGCAGGCGGGGTTGGAAAATACCCTTGAGATGTCAGCTCTGAGCTTGCAGGTGGATATAACTTATCTCCCTTTCCATGAGATGCCATGGCAGCATCAATTTTGCTAACCTCCTCCAAAAAGTCTTCCTTGGCAGATCGGCCAGACTTCCTTTTTCTTGGTCGATCTTCTCGACTCCTGTCCCTCTCCCGTTCTCTGCTAAGACTTCGGCTTCTACTCCTCTGCCTTTCAAAAAATTCCCTGTCTCTGCTTCTACTTCGATCTCTGAATTCTCGGGTCCTCGTCCACTCTCGTTCACTACTTAACTCCCGCTCACGGCTGCGGTTTCTGTTAGGTCGGTCTCGACTCCGGGCTCTCCTTCTACTGGGACTCCTACTTCTACTCCTTTCCCTACTACGGCGTCCTCTCTTGCTTCCCCTGCCAACTTTCCAATCATCTTTCTCTCGACTCCTGTCCCTGCTTCGTTTTCGGTCTCTCTCTCTAGACCTTGAGTCCCAGTTTCTTGGACGATCTCTGTCATAACTTCCTTCATGACTTCGATCTCTTTCCTTTGCATAACTATTACCTTTATCGTCGTCACTGTCATCTTCACGTCGACGCTTTCTTTTATCATCATATTTTCCAACTCTATCTCGCTTGCTGTGTTTATCTCTATCAAAATCACTCTGGCTCTTTCTCTTATCCTGTCTCAAATTCTCAGTTTTCTTTTTCTCCCTGTTTACTTCATAATCGTCTTCTTTCTCTGTTTTGACTTTACTCAAATCAAACTCAATTTCAACTTCTTTTCTTTTCTCAACAGATCTCTTTTTCTCAACACTCAAATTACCCTGATCACTTTCATTTCTTTTCTCCTCTCTTTTGTCTTTTTCTCTAGTAGATCTTCTTTTCCTCTTGTCTTCCTCATCATCTGCCGCAGATCGTTTTCTGACCTCATCAGGCTTAGGAGGCTCATCTGGCCTGACCTCTTCCCTCATGCTGGTGATGACTTTCACTGGATATGTTTCCTCTTCCAAAGACGGAATTGAGCTGACTTGTGTTAGGGGCTCAGGGGCTCCTGAGCTGGAGCTGATCTCAAATGGATTAAGATTACTGTTCCCTGACACTGACACATTCTCATCTCCCTTATCAGGCCCATACTCTTCTTCGACTGTGCATGGATCCAAATTCCAAGACAGGGATGGAGTCTCTGACTTATTATCTTGTACGGCTTCTGCTCCGCTATCGCTTTCTTCATCTTCAAAGCCCGGGGCAACAGTCCTTGAAAGTGACGTTTTGGCAGTCTTTAGAACCATGTGGATTCTCGAGGACGATGAGGTCACTGATGTGCTGACGGTAGTTTTTCCGCGCTTATCTAGTGATGGCTTGGAAGTAACGGGTGGATGTTGAACTGGCGTCAATTTAGGCAGAGGTCCAATGGAAAGAGGTGACTGAGGTTGTAATTTTGGTAGCAGGCCTATGGCCAATGGAGACGAGAGAAACCGCTTCTTCTTATCCTGGGATGATGTGACTTGATTGAGTGACTGCTGGGGTGCTAAAGTGCTGGTGGATGACCCAACACAAGTGGACGATGAGGATGATACTGTCGAGGATGAAGAAGAGGCATCACTGTCTAGAGAGTAAGCAGGCTTTGGTACAGTTGCATCCGGTACATGAGCTGTACTGGATGGTACAGAGGAGTCCTCCACAGGTGGTGTATCTGAAGGTAGGCTTAGGCTTTTTTGGCCTTTCTCTTCACTTTCTTCTGTGGCGAGAGCGGCTTGTTCTTTGGCATTGTGAACTTGACCTGGCAAAGGAATGTCAGCCAGGTCTGGCATGACAGACATGGACACCACAGCCTCTTTTAGAGATGTGTCATCAGTTTTAGGAGGAGGATTTGGGACCTTGGTCTTTATAGCAAGAAGATCGACATTTTTGGCACCACTTTCAGATTTGGATTGTGACTTTTCTGGTGGGTTGAAATTTTTGTGGTCTATATCTGCTTTTGGTTGATCCAAAATGGAGGAGAAACGGGGCCTTTTAGAGCCAGACCCTGGACGAATTCCAGACTGTGTGACAGATGTTTTAACTGAAGGACTCAATGTTACACATGTCTCAGATTTGGGTTTCAACGAGAATGATTTGACAGATTCAGGGACATGCTGTGCAACAAGCAGAGATTTTTCCTGTAAAGAGACTGCGGCATTTAACAACCCAGCACCAGTCGTGAGCACAGGAGTAGGGACTGCCAATTGGGGGTTAGGTGCAAGTGTAGGTACTGCAGACTGAGGAAGAGGTACAGGTGTAGGTACTGCAGATTGAGGGGGAGGTACAAGTGTAGGTACTGCAGACTGAGGAAGAGGTACAAGCGCCGGTACTGCAGATTGAGGGGGCGGTACAAGCGTCGGTACTGCAGATTGAGGGGGCGGTACAAGTGTTGGTAATGCAGATTGAGGGGGTGGTACAAGTCTTGGTACTGCAGATTGAGGGGGCGGTACAAGTGTAGGAACTGCAGATTGAGGGGGAGGTACAGGTGTAGGTATTGCAGATTGATGGGACGGGACAGGTGTAGCTACTGCAGATTGAGGGGGCGGTACAGGTGTAGGTACTGCAGATTGAGGGGGCGGTACAGGTGTAGGTACTGCAGATTGAGGGGGTGGTACAGGTGTAGCTACTGCAGATTGAGGGGGCGGTACAAGTGTTGGTAATGCAGATTGAGGGGGTGGTACAAGTGCTGGTACTGCAGATTGAGGGGGCAGTACAAGTGTAGGAACTGTAGACAGTGCGGGAGGTATTGCAGATTGAGGGGGAGATACAAGTGTAGGTACTGCAGATTGAGGGGGCATTACAGGCGCAAGTAGTGCAGACTTAGGGGGAGGTACAGGTGCAGGAGTTGCAAGCAAATGGAGACTTATAGGTAGGGGAACTTGAGCGAATGGGGAAATTTTTGGTATAGACGGTTGAATCATATTCAGACTCAAAGCTGGTTGAAAAAGACTTGGGTGAGCTGGAAGTGCAGCAGTTTGGGACTCGGCTTCATTGGATGGGAGTTCACTGGCAGATGACATGCCTGGTAAGCTTGGCTTGGCAACGACACAGGCAGTATTGGAGGGCATTTCAGATTGGGTGCTGCCTTTGATCAGAGGAGATGGAGTCAGTATCTCAACTTCCACAAAGTCAACGTCGTCCTCAAGGGATGGCCGTGAAGGAGAATATACTTCAGGGGACTGTACCCCTGTCGAGTCTCTACTCTTAGCTTCCGGAGCACTTGCCACCTCATCACAAATTGGAGATAATGTTTGCGATAAGGGTCCAGAGCCTTCTCTAGCATTGTCTACCTTATTAGAATTGTTTTCCACAGCGTCACCTTTCTGTCTGTCAACCACTTCTTCCGGTGAAACATTATCACCCACATAACCATCCCCATGAAGTCCTTGCCCTAAAGTTGTTGACGCCTTGCTTTGAATATCGGTGACCAACACCTCTTCCTCTTGTTTCTTCACCATCTCTGTGGGAGAGTTCTTGACTGGACTGCCAACACTGCAATGATCCGGCTCAGCATCAGAACCATTACTCTCATAATCGAGCCCAAGACTCAGGGGAGTCAGACTGGGCTCCACAGTCTCTGCAGTTTTGGGACTCGGCCTTTCCTCTCCTTCCATTTCCCACAAGGGCACATATTTGAACTTGAGCCGTTTTGGAGGCTCAGAGGCAGACAAATGTGAATCCTCTTGAGTTTTAGGTCGGTCGGGTCCTTCATTTTTTACACTCTCACTCTCATCCACTTTCTCTTCTATATTTTCCTCAACCAATGTTGCTGTAACAGGTGTCTGAAGCGGCTCCTCCATTTCATCCACATTCAAGCCAGGTGTAGCAACCTCCTTAGCTGTGGGTAGATCTTTGCTCTCTTCCTTTGAAGTCAAGATTAGACTGGTGAGGTCTGTTTTAGCCTGCAAGGATTTTAAAGGAAAGCCCACATGTTCCTCTTCCTCAACTCTGGTGACTTGGGCATCCTTTGCTTGACGGTTGCGAGGCTGATCACAAGCATCTACAAGAGACAAGTTGTGCTTCCTTCTCTTCTGATAACTGGTCTCTTCCTCTTCATCGTCAAGGAGATCAGAAGAGGGGACAGGCTTCATTAACTTCTTGCTGGATCCAGCAATGGAAAACTTAACCTGGCGAGTACCACTACTTGTTTCCAGCAAATTTTTCTGAATCTTACCAAACTGCACTAAACGCGTAGGCCTCAATTGTTCTTTTGTAAATGACGACAATGATGATGATGCTAATGATGAAGATGATGCACTCTCTTTGGTGACAGCTTTTGCAATGTGAGAAGCACTGGACAACTCCACTTCCTCTTCCTCCTCCGAAATATCCATTGCTACAGTATCCAAATCGTCTTTGTTGCTGTTGTCTTCATCTCCTGCAGCTACATCTGCATCTTCCACCTTGCTACTTTCTGACAGATCTGGTGCTGGTGGCAGGGGAATCTCACCTGGCATTGGAATACAGCCTAGATCTAACACAGTAGCAGTGACAGTCACATCTGAATCTGAATTCTTCTCTTTCTCCCTGTTTCCATTTTCTTTGGAATCTATTGTCATCTTTTTCTTGGAAATCTCTCTTTTTCCAGGTGATGGTGACCGTGTTACAGAATCTCTCCTCTCCAAACTTGAACCTCTGGAGGTTTTCTGGCGAGAACTAACAGCAATGTTCTTGTTGCTTTCTGAATTTCTACCCTCCAGTCGTCCTCTTTTTTCACAACCACTCTCAACGGACAAAGATCTGGACCTTGCTTTCCGCCTTTTGGATTGATCTGGAGATACAGATAAGGATTTGGATCTCCTTTTCCCTCTAGTTCTGCTATCATGTTCATTGGTATCTCTGACCTTCTGTTTTTCATCTCTGTCTCTGCGCTTAGAGTTCCCTGATGATCCCTCACGGCTATTTTTGCCATCAAATGACCGTGAACGTTTTCTCCTCCTATCGGATAACTTTGAAGAAGATGACTTGCCTCTTCTTCTGGGTGAGTTTGAGGGAGAGCGATCTTGCCGTCTTGGCGAGAGTGAATATGACCTGTCTCTTCTTTTTGAAGAGCGCTCTTTTCTAATTGGAGAAGCTGAACTTGAATGCTTCCTTTGAGGTGATCTCTCTTTTCTCTTGGGAGATTTGGAAACCCTGCGATCTTTTCTTCGTCTCGGAGATCGCTCTTTTCTCTTAGAACCATCGTTTCTTCTGGGAGACTTTGAATAAGAGCGGTCATCTTTTCTCCTTGACGATCCATCTCTTTTTGCAGGGGATTTTGAGCGTGAACCACCTCTTCTTTTGGGAGATTTTGACACGCCTTTGGAGTCTCTACTTCTATTTAAGATCTTGGAGTCAGGGCGTTCCAGGGAGCTTTTGCTTGAACTGCTTTCCAGCCCAGCAGACCTAGACCGTGGTCTTTCCTGCTCAAGGATTGGACTGGACTTGGAGAGAAATTGAACCTCTTTTTCCTCAGAGATATGGCTTTCCCCTTTTGCTCGAGATGACTTCTTTTTCTTCTCTTTCTTTTTTCTTTGTGAAGACTCCATCTGCTCTTCAAGATTGGACTCCTCTTTGGTCAATTCCTGAGATCCTGGGGATTGAATGTCAATATCACTGTTGCCTTCTCGAACGTTTGAGCCGCTAAACACAAGTGTTATATTTTCTTCCTGCAACAGCTCAGTGCCTTCCTCCTTGTCAATACCAGAGATATTTGGAGAGGAACGGTCTCCTGGAGACGAGGGGAATTTATCCTTCTCTTCAGTTTGTACGAGTAACTTACCATCATCAGTTGGGTCAACTTCCATTGCAGAGACAGATTTAGAACCCTGACTGGATTTCTCTTCTTTCTCACTGTGCTCGTCTTCAAACATATTTGGAGATTTGGGTGGATTGCTTTGCTCTGCTACTGTATCATGTTTTGAGTCGATTTCCTCATCATAGATTTTGAGCAGCTTGTGGGATTTTACCTCCTCATTTGAAGGTGAATTTTCATCCACAAGGGCCTCTTCTTTGACCACTCCTTTAGAAGCCTTTTTCCTTGCATCTTTTTTATCTACCACAACCTTTGGTCGCCTTTCTCTAAACTCTCGTTCCTCCTCCAGCCCTTGCCCTTTGTCGCCAGCAGAGGGCGCTGACCACCGGCTGATGCGTTCTCGCCTCGCTTGCGGCATGCTTACCCTCTGTCCAAAACCTTGAATTCTCTCCAGATCCCTCGAACTCATGAGAGGCCTCACTTGAAATCTGGGCGCTACCTCTCTCTCTTTTAGCTCATCAATATCTTCCACAGGCAGATTGTTTTTATCCTCCTCCTCCTCCTCTTCATCTAATTCCCACTTGCTTTTACCAGGAATGGCAGACAGGTCAATAAAGACCTCTGCTAGAGCAGTGCTATAGTCTTCTACACTTCCATAATCTTTGGATGATTTCTGCTCTGGTTTCCAAAACGGAGACTGCTGTTGTCTGGGCATGTCAGGAGACTGTTGTCCAGGCCTATCGGGAGACTCGGACCATTTTCTGCGTTGTTTAATGTCTGTGTTTTGCTCATGGTCTGAGCCATAGTCTGGAGTGCTTCGGTCTCTCCTGGTCTGGTATTTAGACTTTTTCTGAGACGCACTTTCCACAGTGGAACCTTTCTGACTTTTATAATGATCTGTAGGTGAACGGGATCTATCTCTTTGGTAAGAGTTTGTTTCTTTTCTTATTTCACTGGAGATTGTTTTACTCTTCTTCACTTTATCATCGTCCTTGTGTTTCTGTTTTTTGTCATTTTCCTCCAAATCAGACAGGTGAATTTTGTTCTTAGCTTTGGATTTTTTATGTTTTGACTTCCTGCCTTCATTTCCTTCCACATCCTCAAAACCAGCAACTTCATGTCTTAGGTTTATATCAGATGGACTCTTCATTTTTTCTCCTTTGTCTTTCTTGCTTCCAGTTGGTCTGATTTCATGTTTGTGTTTAATTTCTCTTTTTGAAGTTTCGAACTGCTCTGACACAATCTTGTATTCTTGCAGTTCATTCAGACTTTGGCTTTCGGAAAACGTATCACTTTCTTTATAATTTCCCACCTCTTCCACAGAACTCTGAGAATTTTCTTTCTTCACAGTACCATGGTCCACTATTCCTCTCTTTCTTTCATCCATTTCCCTTTTATCTGTCCTCTTTGTTTCACCCGACTCCTCAACCTCTACTGCCACATTACATTTTTCGTCTGTTTCCATTTCATCAGCGATATTCCCCTCTTTCTCACTATCTACCTGCTCTTTGTCATTGATTTCCGACAAATTTTGTACATTTTTATGTTTGTCCTTGTCACTCTCCAATAACACTTTACTATCATCTCTTCTTTCTATCTCGACCTCAGAAGTAACAGACTCGACTTCCTCTTTTTCTCCCATTCTGTCACCTTTTTCTTCCTCTCCTAAACTCATTGCAAGCTCCAGATCATTTCTTGTCTCATCTTTATCCTTTGTTCGCTCCTTTGTTTTGGATTTTGCTCTCTCACTCCTTCTTTTCTCCCCCTCCTCCTCCTCTGCCATCACCTTGGCCAAGGCATGACTTGATTCTTCTTCACCCTCTTCATCCATTTCTTCTCTAACTCCACTCTCAATAACTTTACTGTGTTTATCTCTTTCCACTTTCTCCCCCTGTTTCTTCTCCTTCCGTGTAGACTCAATTCTCTCCACATCTTTATCTGACACCTTGGTTCGACCTTTATCTTTTTCATGAGCTTTTCTTGACGAGTCTCTGTCCCTATCTCTACCTCGTTTGTCTCTATCTTTCATCTCCTCCCTCCTCCCACTGTCCTCTCCATCCCTATCCCGACGTCTGTCCCTTCTGCTTCCTGTTCTGTCATCCCTCCTAGGGGAACCTCTCTGGTCAGGAGATCTACTCGTGCTTCGACCTCTTCCCCAACTCCCGCTTCTACTTCTTCTATTTCGATAACCACGGCGGTCTGAGGCATAGGAGTCCCTACCTCTTCTTTTAGAGTATTTATCACTTCTGTCTCTTTCCCTGTGATCCTCATCTCTCCTGTCCCTCTGTTCCCGCCTTTTCACTCTGTCTTCTCGTGTAGTTCTATCATTCTCTCTTTCCCTACTGTCTCTCCTCCTCTTACGTCTGTCCTCTTCCACATCCTGAACTCTAGGCTTTTCCGCCTCTTCCTCTTTTTTATCACACTCTTTTCCAGTTTCCTTCTTTTCATCGGGCTTCTCTACTTTCTCTATATCAAAAGTTTTGCTTTCCCCATCATCAGGTCTTTTGTCTTCTGTCATAACTTCATCTTTGTCTGCTGCTTTATCTTCAGACTTGACGTCTCCGCTGTCCGCTCCTTTACCTTCTGACTTTACATCACCATTGTCTACTTCTTTATCTTCTGACTTAACTTCATCATTGTCTATTTCTTTGTCTTTATCAGTTCCAGTTTTCTCCACCACCACATTAGTCCTGTCGATTAACTCCTTACTCCTCTCCACTGGGGCTGGAGCAACAATTGAAGTGGCCAGGGACATGACGGCACTGTCAGCAGCCAACTGCTGACCAAGAGCCATTACTTCAATAAGGTTGGATGCTAGTGCTAATTGGTCAACATTGGGCTCCATCTCCTCTTTCAACATATCTGGACGAAACATTTCATATTTTTTAGCAACTTTGAACCTGGTGGCCACAACCTCACCACCTGCCGCCTTTTCCAAAATGGACGTCTCTTGATCATTAGCCCAGGACTTTGCACTTACTTTTTCATCATCGTTATTATCATCACCATCAACCTTATTATTATCTTTCACCTTGGACTCCTCCATCGGTTCCCTCTCCTTTTTCGCAAGAGGGCCTCTTTTAAAACTCTTTGTCAGGTTGAAGGAGACTTTCGCCTTACCGCTCTCCGGGTCAGTCTTCAGCTTGAATTGTAAACTAGGTGCGGCTGGTGACAATTTGGCCATGATTGGTGCTACCACTGCAGGTTTCACTATAACGGGCTCTTCCTTGACAGGGTCTGGGGTGGCATCCTCCTCCTCTTTTTCCTCCTTGCCTTCCACATCAGTAGCTGGTACAGTCACATCTGGCGCTGAAAACAGTTAAAAGAATAGAAGAGACTAAGTGTCCAGGGATGATTTCAAGTCATAATACGAAAGTCTGAAGCTTGAACAGCAAATGAGCTTTTGGTCAGTAATTCGTTTATGACTGATAAAACTGTAATTGTAAGGGTAGACCAAGAGCAAGTCAACAAATTATACATGATGCCTTGCAATAGATGTTTGACAGAAATTCTACCCAGGATTCTATCCTTGCAATAAATGTTTGACAGAAATTCAACCCAGGATTCTATCCTTGCAATAAATGTTTGACAGAAATTCTACCCAGGATTCTATCCTTGCAATAAATGTTTGACAGAAATTCTACCCAGGATTCTATCCTTGCAATTGACTGAAATTATACCCAGGATTCTACCCCTTCAATAAACATTTGACAGAAATCATACAGAGTATTCAATCCTCACAATTGACATTTGATATCAAGTATTCTATCCTAGCAATAATCATTTGACTGAAATTGTGCTCCGGATTCTACCCTTGCAATGCCCTGTGGTAAAAATTGACTCAGTGGCCTTTCTCAATGAGCAAATACCACGAAAGGCAACAGCAACTATTGTTTGGCTTGAGATCGAGTAATACCCACCAAAGATTAGGCACGGTGGACTGATCATCAGCATGTCTTCATTTCTTGTGATCCAGAGATTTTCCCAGCTCTTGGAGCTGGGTCCCAACATTGCTAAGGCGGTATGAAGGGATAAGGATAACAAACAAAACAATTCTTCCCTTGCAATAAAAATTTGACAGAAATGATACCAAGTATTCTATCCTTCAAATAAATGTTTGATTGAAATTATACCCAAGATTCTACCCTTGCAATAAACATTTGACAGAAATAATACCGAGTATTCTATCCTTGCAAAGACCATTTGACCAGAAGTATACCCAGGAGTCTACCCTTTGCAATGAATGTTTGACTGAAATTAAACCCAGGATCGTACCCTTAAGCTTGCAATAAACTTTTGACAGAAATAAAATTCCAGTATTCAACCAATCTCAAGATCTTTGAATGCTCATAAATACAGTGCCTTTTGGACTAGACAGACACTCCTCGTGTAATCCGAGCCTGACTTTGAAAAACCTAAAAAAATTTGAACCAAGGCTGTAGTCCCAAAAGTATCGACTCCTAGTATTTAGAGGGAAGAGGTTCACACACGAGATGAGGTAAGTGTGGTAAAGTGCCTTACCCAAGTGCACAACAAAAACTATCAGTAGACAGACTTCAGACAACAGGGCAAGGGACAAATCCCATGCGTCAATTTAACTGATACATGACGACTCTAGATGTTGCCTGACTTATGTGTTCACTGCTTTTTGTTCAAGATATTCAAGTCCAGATAAAGAAAACACAACAAGCCTCCACGGTCTTAAGGCATGTGTGGAGAGCATCAACCATCTTGAAAAATACAAAAATAAAAGTCTTCAACTCTTGTGTGGAGGCATTCCTGTTTTATTTACAGTTAGGAGAATTGGAGAGTAACGAGCACCTCCTCAACAAAAATTAAGACCTGGGTGAACCACTGTCTCCAGCAGACTCATAAGCTAAAATGGTTTGACAAAGTGCCAAAACTGTCATGTGGCAACCCAACTACCAATGGATATTCAGGTCAGAAAAAGAATGGCAATGGGTCCACCACATGCTGAAGAAAGAGCCGTGCAACATTACAAAACAAGCTCTTGAATGTATCCCCCAGAGAAAGAAAAAAAGAGTTCACTCGAAGCAGACATGGAGAAGAAGTCTGCACCATGAACTGTGCATCTTTGGTATCACATGGAGAGGGGCAAAAGGTCTGTCAAGGACAGATGGAAATGGAGAAGCGCTGTTGAGGCCCAATACTTTGACACAGGTCAGGAGCAAAGAGGACAAAGTCAAGTAAGTGAATAGTTGTGTTTATCCACACCAAAGAAAGCGAGGAGGAGTAATTATAAAACCTTAAGGTGTGCATACCTTTAGTCTTACTACTGAGCCCTTGATCATCTGTTTCAGGATGCTTGGGCGTGGTCCGAGCCTCTTTGTGGTCCAACACATTATCTTCCTTCTGATCGTAGCCATCCTGAACAGGATAAACACAACAAATTATGCTTTACAAGTAGTCACTGCATTAATGTATGAAAAATAATTTTATTCCCCAATATCTTTAGGCAGATTCACCTTACTTTGCTCAGATTGACAATTTCAAGAATTGGTGTCATGAAAATCACTTACAGTTGAATGTTACGAAAACAAAAGAACAAATATTTGGGCATAAATGTAGTCTTAAAAATTTCA
>JBCIKM010364533.1:0-5000 GCA_039654465.1 Melibe viridis
CTTCGGGTTTTTTCTCCGACCACAAAAACAGCCATTTTGGGCCCGACTTCCGGACCCGCCCGTGGTCGTTGCTAAATAAGCTCTCCTGCATCGCCCATTTACAGTACCATCCCCAACACACATTTTAATAAGTCCTGATCTATTTACCGGGTGTATAATTTTTGGTCATTACGATTACCATTTGACCAACTTTGACAATAAATGCTTAAATTTAGACTTTAAAACATTCCAGAGGAGGAAAAAACAACATGAATTACCTGTCAGAGCTGGGATTCTCTTAGATTGCGTTGATTTCAAAACTTCGAACTTTCGTTTTGGCAGCGTAACGCGATGTAGTTGGAACGGCAGCGGAAGAGGAAGGCACAGGTGGTGTTGGTAGTGGTAGAAGACAAAAGGGATCGATACCGTACCTGACTACTCATGTTTTTTCCCTATTATTTTTTTTTTAAGTCCTGTAAAACATATTTTATTTGACAAACTTAATATGCAAAATATCTCCTCGAGTTCTTGAGAAGCTCTTTGGTTAAAATGTGTCATCTATCAGGATCTGAGGATTATGTAATATGTATGTGTCTACAGAACATAGGAAGCAAGCACGTTAAGATCGGGGAGATCCGTATAGCCGATCTTAGTGAAGAAATCGAAGATTTCAAGACGGAGTGAAGGAGCTACGACGATGTTTCATGTATCTAGAAATTTTGCATCTTAAACCGACCAACGGAAAAGTCACGCAGGCTGGGGATTTTGTCGTAATTTCTACAGTTGTTAGCCTATTTCAGACACTGTGTTTGACAGTATGAATGAGCACACTGAGCATCAACCCAGACCTATAAGATTAAGGCTCTAGCACAAAACCTTAAAGGAATTTGAAAGAATAATCGTTTTTTTAATCCAAAAAGTGTGTCAGAATAGCTTTAAACTACTGTTTAGTTTAAGCATGAAAATGTAATTAGACAACAAAACAACAATCTGAGAATCTACGTTTCATTCAAAACGAGAATTCCGTTTCGCGGCAACCATTCATGGAATGGGACCTTAGCTAATCTATCATTATGGTCGACGGTGGCAGTGGGTGGGGTCAAAGAGATTCTCTGACACCACTGTGGGGCTTAAAGTTTATAGGGGAAGCGCTACCGTATTGGTAATAGTTTTGTGTATGTGTGTGCGCATCAGAGAGACAGACAGAGAGTATTTGAATGTGTGTATATGTATGTTTTCGTGTTTACCCATGTTTTATTTTTAGGGGCAATACTATACGCAAATACGCAAGCTCACATTGGAACAATGTTCCAAAGACATGATATCGAACAGCACCAATGCTCGTTCATGTTTCTCAACTCTCATTGATAAAAATGTTCCAGGTTTTTTTAACTGTGGATGTGACCTAAAATCACATCACGCTACCCTAACTAAAATGCATCACCTCTTTGCCACCAATAAATAATTTCATTAGTTTTCTTTCTTTATCACTAACAGGCATAAAGTTTTAAAGTACAGCAACTCAAAGTAGTGACCAACAGGTGAAGCGAGAGGGAAGATTTTATAATGTACTAATACGCAGCATTTCTAAAGCACATTTTCTTTAAGTTTATTTGGAAAGACAGTGTCAATTGGATAAAAAGCAATTTAAAATTTAAAAAAAAACATACAGTACACAAATGATTATTTTACTTTTACACAAAAAACTATTTTGATGAATAATTACCCTTCAGGAAAGTTTCTGAAGAAATAAAAGTTGTCAAGTTTGAAAAACGGTGTGATGAGCTTAACCAGCCAGAATGATCCCGATACAATACAGCAACCATGAAACAACTAGCACGACCCTCAGTAAAACCACCACAAGAGGGCACAGGCAAAGCTTGCAGTCCAAGCTTACGGGGCTGTCTGGTAAAATGTGACGGCGGCCACCAACAGGCGCCATACTTGACGGATAGCGATGCTGGGGGACAGGAAGTTCCGACCCTGACAAAATCCACTCAGATCTAGACAAACAGATCTCCACAGTGTCAACGTGATGACCTTGTACCCCTCCGCCCGGTGTATTGACCTCAAGATTGGGTTGCAAGTCAAGGGAATACAGTGGCCCCAGGCGTGACACTGACTAGAGCTGACCGAAACTATCTTGACTGCTGGATGTCTCCATGGTCTAAGAGTTGGGCTTTTGGAGGCCAGAAGGGCTCTGCTTATCAATCTGTGAAATTGAGCTAAATTATCGGGAGACCATCCTCATTTGCCTACTTTGAAGCGGGTTTGGAGTACCTACTGCTATGATGATCCCCACCTCTCGATATGAATACGGACCACATTGTTTGTTTGTTTATTGGTCAGGGACCCACAACGCACAAGGGTCATCATAGAGGAAGAGAAAAGAAAGATGAAAGAAGGAGATAAAAGAGGAAACAGATCAAACCACAAACAGTAGAGAGAAATGATTTAGACTAAAAAATGAATATCATCTCTCAAAACACATATTGACACCACCGAGAGATGATTTACAATGACGAAAAATATCATCCCTCCTTAAAATAGCATAATGGTTTGTAAAATTAAGATGTTAATCAAGGATTATGCAGAGTTTTGTTAAACTACGTTAATTATTAGTTTTTGAGCGCTCTGGTTCTGGGTCTTTATTTTTTCATGCATCTGATATATAGATTCTAATCATCATCATTTGCATGAAATAAAGGACCACCACTGAGTTGCAAACAGGATAATACACACAGAAAAGGGGAAAAAATAAGACGATAGCTTCAGTGCAAAAGAAAAGAAACAGAAGTGGAAGTAGAATGGCCCACCAGGGACTCCCACCAACCACCTGCAATGCTGCACCACATTAACAGACTGTGTGTGTGTGTATGTTTTGTTATGTGTGTGTGTGTGTGTGTGTGTGTGTGTGTGTGTGCGTTTTGTTGTGTGTGTGTGTGTGTTTGTGTGTGTGTGTGTGAATGGGTCGTTGTGCATATGTGTGTGTGTGTTGTTGTCTGCTTGTACCTTTTCAGGCTGTGTGCCCAACAGACTGGCATCCTCAGGGTGGGGGGCGGTGAAGGGATGATGTGCCGATTCCAGACCCTCCCCTGGTGGAAGATGACAGACAGAATGAATGAAGACCAAAGCAGGCGGCTAACTTCAAAAAAACAACAGTGTACGCACAGTTCGAAGAAAACGGTGTCAGCACAGGACCAGGACAAGACCAAACCCTCACCTTGTTCCTTCAACTTCCTTTGGAATGAGATTATGTGATGTATACATTTTTATCAAAGAGAAACAATTAGTTTAAGTATAGAAATAAAGAAGAAAGAAAAGAGATTTGATTCTTTTCAAAATATCTTAAAGGTAAATAATTGTGGGAAGAACATGATTTCCATTTTTTTTTTTTTTTAAACAAATAAGGAGGAGATCGGTTTTTTTTCTTTTCAAAATTATCAGTTTGTTTTAAATCCCACTTTAGTTTTCTTGTCGTGGATCAGTCTAAACTATCAAGAAAAAAAAAGAAAACAACCCCCCAGGGAGAATTAAAAGAGTTTTGATAATGTTATTTATTTATGTATAAACTTTAGCTTCATAACTTGACGTGACCTGACACAAGGTTAGCATCAAAACTAGTAAAATAACATGCATAGGCCTTTGTGTTCTTTGATGCTGCATGAATGCCAAGAATAACCAAGGCCAGTTGGAGATGATGATAATAATAATGATGATAATAATGATGATAATAATAATAATAATAATAATAATAATAATAATTCTTTATTGTCCATAGATATGGCAATTTGTAATTGATTTACACAGCTTTGGTTTTTGCACACTCACACAGGAACAATCACACACACACACACACACAAACACACACTCACGTACACAGTGTGTGATTCACTAAACCTGACAACGAAAGCCAGTAGGATGTGATAACCACTAAGCCGAGACCCACCTCCATCTTCTCTGGGCAGAAACAAAGGGAAGTCATCCACCCACAGGAAAGACAACTCAGGCCTCCTCACTGACACACCTGTGGGGGGTGGGGGTGGGAGGGGGGGAGCAAACGGAAGGTGTGAACATTCAAACAAGGCCAACAGTTGTGTACAGAGTGTATAGTTTCACCCTATCCTCAAAGTCAATTAGTTTTCAGGTTTGGGTATTTTTTCATATTTAAGGTGAATCTAGAGCCTGCTGCCAAGGTGGGGATAGTTTTTGGGCGTTATAAATGTGCATTATTATTATTATTATTATTATTATCTTCATTATCAAAGAAGGTAAAAGTTGTGATGTTTCCAGATTCTATGAGGCCACAAAGAGCTCCAGTCTACAATCCACTAGTGCAGCCTCATTCCTATGCCGCAAACAGAGTCGAGCCGTCTGGCAGAAGTTTTCAACATGTCTTTCCGACAATTCAATAATTTCACAAATGAAGTGTGAACTGCCTTGTTGTATGTGGTAAATCGGCTCATTGGTCTATCTCAATGCGCAAATACCATCCAGGCAACAGCAACTATTGTTTAGCTTCGAGTAATATCCCATATAATGTATTGCTCATTATGCCACGGCAAGTTTAGTCACGGTGGACTGATCATCTGCCTGTCTTCATTTCTTGTGATCCGGAGTTCTTCCCAGCTCCTTGGAGAGCTGCTGGGTCCCGACACTGCTAAGGCGGCGTGAAGGTGAAACGTGTCACAACAGCAACAACAAAAAGTTGCACTGAAAACTGTGAGACGAATCTACTCCATTCTGCTCAGGACATCTCGGTACCAACTTAAAAACAAACCATGAAACCTAAAAGAATACTTTGGTATGTAACTCCTCTATTCTCTTTTACTTTATCATTACACCTTGCTTGGTACTAACCAACGTCACTAATTACCACCAAGTCACCTGTTATCAACTTTAACCTCTGACCCCTTTCACTTCACCCAATCAAAGACTCTCTTGAGGGCTAGGGCTAGGGCAAGGGCAGAGGCCATCATCATGAAACAGAAAGAATAGGTGTGTGGGGTGGGGGAAGGGCA
>JBCIKM010364533.1:10000-11055 GCA_039654465.1 Melibe viridis
GTTGCCACACCAGCCTGCCTCCGTAAGGCGTGTCAACGACGGTGGGGGCGGGGATTCGAACCACGGTGTTGTGAACCGCACTGGTGGTAATTTGGGGGAGGGGGAGGGGAGGGGGTGAGGGCGGTGTGAAGCGGAGAGAGTGGTGGTTATTGATAGAGAGAATGGTATCCAGCAAGAAAACAAAATAAATTGCTACAATACAACCTTCCCCCCTCTCCCCCCCCCTCCTCCCCCCCCCCCGAAGAGGAGAGGGAGGAGATGGGGAAGGAAGAGGAGGAGGAGGAGGAGGAGGAGGAAGAGGAGGAGGACAGGAGGAGGAAAAGGAGCACCAGGAGCAGCTAGAGCAGGAGGAGGACGAGGAGGAGGACTAGGAGGAGGACGAAGAGGAGGAAGACGAGGAGGAGGAGGAGGAGGAGGAGGAGGAGGACGAGGAGGACGAGGAGGAGGACGAGGAGGAGTAGCAAGAGCAGGAGGACAAGGACGAGGAGGACAAGGATGAGGAGGAGGAGGACGAGGAGGAGAGGACGAGGAGGAGCGAATCAGTACCTAGCCGCAACGTCGACGATTCTGACCAACAGCTTAACAAAGTCGTTGACCTTGAAGTCTGTTGCGTCATCGGTGTGGGACTGGAAGGCATCATCAAAGAATATGTGGGCTGTGGCATCATCGTCCCGGGGCGGGGTGGGGGCATGGAGGTTGGGGGGGGTGGGGGTGGGGGCATTGAGGTGCGCGTATGGGAGGATGGGTGGGTGTGAGTATAAAGGGTGGAGATGGGAGGGCATAAACAGCATTCCATTTATTGAACTATGAAGGCCAATAATAATGACCTATTTTAATAAGTATTTCAAAGACATTTACCTCATGTGAGCATATGTGTGAGTGTGTGTGAGTGTGTGTGTGTGTGTGTGTGTGTGTGTGTGTGAGTGTGTGTGTGGGGTGGGGTGGGGTGGTTGGGTGGTTGGGTGGGTGCGAGTTTGTGAGAGTGTGTGTGTGAGAGAGAGAGAGAGAGAGAGAGAGAGAGAGAGAGAGAGAGAGAGAGAGAGAGAGAGAGAGAG
>JBCIKM010364641.1:0-11053 GCA_039654465.1 Melibe viridis
GTGGGGAAAAAGTTTGACAAGGGTTTTTTTTTCTTATTGAAAAAAAAAAAACACCCCCCCCCCAAAAAAAAAAACACAACAAAACAACAACAAAAAACAAAAAAACAACAACAAACAACAGGGTCTTGACAGACTTTTTTGCCATTTCAATTTTTTTAAACTCTAAAGTGAAACTGGAAATAAAATGGATATACTGATATACACCTTGTAAGCAAAATATCACTGGTTTTTGTTTGGTTGTTTGTTGGTTAGAATTTGGTTAGAATTAGGGCACAACAACACACGATGGCCATTGAGGTTTCGAAGGGAAAGCAAGATGATAGAGTGATTAAAAGGGCAGATAGACTTTGACCCTCCTGGAAAAATTTTCAAAGATTTTTTTGTTTGTTGAGTGGTGGTTCTAGGTCCCCACGACACACAGAGGTCATAAAGGAGCCCAGGGGAAAGTAAGATGATAGAATTAGTTCAAAGAGAGTGATTTACAGTGAGAGGATAAAATATCATCTCTCAAATACATTTCAATTTGTAATTCAAAGAGAGGTGATTTACAAGGAAAACAAAATCATTATCTCCCACATTAAAAAATGAATAAACACAAAAAAAAAGCAACAACAAACCCCCCGCCCCAAAGAAACAAACAAAAAACCGGCGAGGCCAACAATATCTTACAGAACTGAAATAAACAGTGTGTGTGTATGTGAAAGAAAGCACAGGAGAGAGTGCTGAAAAAGGTATGATAGTTCAAGCTAAAAGACTATGCACAGATAAGAAGTAGTGTACAAAAGTGACTAAGAAAAAAAGAAAATGGTTGTTTGTTTATTGATGGTTTTAGGGCCCCACAACACGCCAAGGGGAAAGCAAAATGATAGAATTTTTAAAGTTAAAGGAGGGAACAGGTCAAACCATGAACAGTGGAGAGATGATTTACATTAAAAAAATAAATATCATCTCCCAAAACTCATATTGACACCACAGAGAGATTTACGATGACAAAAAATATCATCTCAAAAAACAAAATAATCGATGGCCATTACCCACAACAGCATAATGGTCCATGAAGACCTGGGATCTTTAGACCCCCTCAGGACGTCTCACTTGTGACAATGTAGTCATGTACCAAAAGGCATGAAATAAGGGATGACCACTGCATTGCAAACAAGATAACAGAAACAGGACATCGCAGAAAAGGGGAAAAAGTAAGACGATAGCTTCTGTGTAAAAGGTAAGAAACAGAAATAGAAGTGCCCACCAGGGACTTGCACCAACCGCCTGCACTGGAAGACTGGAAGTTGTATAAAAGAAGGATAGCTTCAGTATAAACTAAAGGAGAGACAGGAGAAGAAGAGCCCACCAGAAGGAACTCCCTCCCTCCTAGGGGCTCCCTCCTGAAAAAGCTTTGACAATGGCTTAACTGGCAGGTGGGCTGAAAATAAAAAGAATGAGAAGGGTAGTCTTTGGACCACTGGGAATCATTTTGGGAAAAGTGTGTTCAATTGGCACAGGCCTATGTGCATTTGAAAAATGTTTTGGTGTGTAATATTCCAAATCATTGTGACAAAAATGGCATATTATTAAGGAGAGCAAATTAACAGCACAAAGGAGACTATACAGTAAAAGGAGATGTTTGGAAATGGAGGTAAAAACAATGGCACCCCAAAGATAATACTGAATTAGAGAACAAACAAACAAGTAACTTAACAAGTCAATAGCACAGAAAATATAGATCAAAATATTTGTTTTAATATTGAATAAAAAATCACAAGCTATCTTTTTTACCAACCAGCAACACTATTGTGTTTTCAATCGAGTCAGCACAAAGGCACTTAGGGCAAGTCAACCGATAAAGAACATATATGTATATTTTTCAGTATTTGTGAAGTGTGTTGTGTGAAAGTTGATTTCCTAGAATTCAACAAGGGTAGACAATTGAGTGCTCAAAAGACATTAGAGCTTTATGAGCGATTATATGAAGAAAATAGTGATTTTGAACTTAAGTCCGATTCTGAATCTGAATCTGAAAATGGAGAGGACATATAAATAGTGGTGACACAGTGTTAGTGAGTGCAAGCAAACCTAGTGTGTTGTTCACAGAGGTGGGCGTGTCAAATTCCCAGCGACACATTTAAACAGCGTAGGTTGAATGGTAGAGATACTTCATCTATTGTTTTGAATAGTGTAGTGACTGAAATTGAAATTGGAAGAAGTGTTGTGGAAACAACAAATCAAAACAGAAAACTACTCTATAGCTGTCAATTATTGTCAGCTTGGTGTTTGTGCTGAGCTTCCAGTAAATGCTGCAACACTTCAGTGCTACTAAGAACCCCCCCCCCTCCAAAACAATGCTTCAGGTTTGCGTACCAGGCAATATGGGCAAGATAGATAGAGCCATTTGTAAATAGACAGGTTCTGAAATTCAATGAGGCCTTTGTTTTAGCCCAGAATATCAGCATCGAAGAAATAAGGTGGAAGAGTCCGTGGAAATAAAAACAATTCAACAGCTCAAAGCCTCATAAATACCACATAAAGAGTATTGAATGAGTTGACACCAAAACTGGGTATTTGGTATGGAAAAATCTGCATTTCAACAGCACAAAGCCTGATGAAAAAATACATAAAGACTTTTGGACCATTTGACATCACAATTGGGTATGTGGTCAATCTTGGGACTTACGACAGAAGAGATATTTGGGATGAGCCATCTACAGGTGTTGATTCTCGTGGTTTAACCCTCACTAAGATCTTTGACACATTTCTCTTGACAGATGGTTTTGGTTATCACATCTTTGCTGACCGCTGGTACACACTACAAGGAGGAAGCCCAAACATCAAATCAGTTTGTCCCTGAGTGCTTGGTGACAACACTGGCAGATAGATATTGATGTAATTCACAATTTTACCCAGGCATAGACACACTCACACATGGTATTCCCGTGTGATGAGACATTGTGAGTCCCTAAATTCAAACGATGAAGGCATGTTGGCTGGTACACAACAAAAATGCATGCGGACAACTTGATAGCCAAGGGGTACAATTACACAGAGATACTAATAGCAAATGGTTTTCCCACCAATCCTAATAAATACTGAACCAGCAT
Source organism: Melibe viridis (assembly GCA_039654465.1). Lineage (NCBI taxonomy): Eukaryota > Metazoa > Mollusca > Gastropoda > Nudibranchia > Dendronotidae > Melibe > Melibe viridis. The sequence continues at coordinate 3,096 of JBCIKM010364641.1, forward strand.
CAAGTACCTTGCCATCAAAAACTGGCACAGCAAGGACTGCAATATTCATTGCATAGCCTGGAAGGGCCATAAAAAAAAAAAAAAAAAACCAAACAAAGAAAAAAAAATCTCTGAAAAAAGCCAGTGCTGATTTTGTCCACCAGTATAACGACTGATGATGACGGGAAAAAAAGAAAAAACACTAGTAATAGAACAATATAACAGTAACAGTAACATGAAGAGTATTAACAGCTGTGATCATGCCAACCATATAATAGGCTATTATGGCTTGCGCCCCTGGCAGACAAGAAAGTGGTGGAAGAAAATCCTCTATTGGATCTTGGAGATAGTGTGTGTAAATACCCATATCTTGCAAACACTCTGACATGTGGGGAAGAGGGAGAGAAGCCACCAAGAAACTAAAGAGCAAAATTACTACAGTTTGCTTTAAATAAGCTATAATATGCTATGCATATTTGAAGTTTCTATTTCAGTTTTGTATGACCTCCACTTATTAATAGATAATTCATTATTTGTTATGTTTTAAAAGTTGGATATATCCTATGTGAGATGAGAATGCAAGATGAAAAATAACCCTTTTTTATGGTGAATTACTATTATTATTATTATATCATTTTTAGCTTCATCTCAATCTTTTATTGTGAAGGATAGGAGAGGCGACCACATCTGCACCCTGAGAACTTTGAATTATGTCACTCTGTCAATCATTCTCCAGAAATCAAAGCAAACAAAACTTTACATCGTGTAGTGTAAATACTTTGTAATATATGATTGGTTGTCTTTATTTACTTTCAATTGGTCTCCTCTTATATCAAAATGAAAAAAAAAAAAAAGAAGTGATTTTAGTCACATTTACGTATTGCTTGCACTCCTACTGCTTTGAAAGCCATCACAAGCTTGAATTGAGTCCCAATGAGTACTTAGTACCATCATCCATTCATTACAGACATAAATAAAGCTGCAAATCTGAAATTATAATTTAGACATGTAGTTTTTGTTTTGTTCTTAACTTGACTTTGTGTGCGGTCATTTGAGTGAGTTTGCGCATGTGAGTTATATACCACAGCCATTAGCTTCCCTTGTTTTAAGGACTTTAAGATTTTTTATTTAAATTTTTCTTTTTTAATTCTTATATATATATATAAATATTTACAATTCATATTTCACTGTACTATTTCAAATAGAAAAATAGAAATCCGCTTCAGTGGATGTCGGAACTTTAGAAATAAACTACATTATTACCATTATTCTATTGCTTAAGACCTCCACCAAGAATGCCATGGTAAGAAAAAAAATCACATTAGAATGTCCATGAAATGTCTGCAGATAAATCGATCATCAGTGGAATGCTCAAAATGCTGGAATGCCGGCAAATATACTCATGTTTATACGGTTGGCAACTGTGGTCAGATACCAAGAGCTTTTTAGAGAAACGAGAAAGAGGGTTTGGGAGCTGCTTTAAACTAACATGCGGAGTATGATTGTTGGAAACTATTGTTTTGAGGGGTAAATGAAGGATACATTTTTCAGTTTCTTAAGGATACCTTGACTTCAAGAAATTTTTAATTCCATTGTGATTTTGATAAAAAAAGAAATGAAATACAGATACAAACGACATTTCAACAGTTTTCATATTTAAACCTCTTTCCTCTGTACCTAAATATTAATGAAAATTGAACTCAGACGTCAACATTGAAAAGAGCTTGCTCTAGATTTCTTAAAATATCAACAGATTTGGCTGGTCAGTGTCTGACCACCATGTATATGTATTATCAATAGTATTTGACTAAAATGTTAGCATAATCCATAGGTACATAATTGCTTTCCATGTAAAAATAATTGGACTAGATTCTGGATTAGGAATGCAAAGTCACCAAGTAAATGCAATTAAAAAATAGAGAAAAATGATCTGATAAAAAGAAAAAGGAAAATAATCTGTCAGTCAAATCTTAATACTTTCAATCTCAGCGTAAACAAAATCTAAAAATTTGCATATGATACACTGAATATTCTCATTGAAAAATATGGAATGTGATGATGCAAAATCTTAGTGGCAAAACAAAGCTGTTTCTCTATTTACAGGCACAAGGTACAGGGCAACAAGAAATAAATGTCTGATGTGTTTGTGCCAGTTAAATATTTAAATCTTAAATCGATTGATTTGAAAATTGGAGCACTCGCAGTTGCAGTACAATTCAGGGGAAACAAGATCCTACAGTTTTCAAGGCAATCGAATGCGCTTCTACATGACTGAGAATTCACAAAACCAAAACGTTTTCAGGACTCTTTCAGACAGTCATACATATCCTTAGTGCACACTTCAAGTTGAAGGGAAGTAATATAAAATTATCCAGGACTGACCCTGCACTGTTGTCATATCAGCATTAAATTGACCCAAGCAAACTCTTTTGCAATAAAAATAGTCGTTTCAAAGAACAGGAAGGCGTTACGACTTGGTTTGGTTAGATGGAAGTCTTATTTCAAACGAGGATTTTTGATGTGTGAGGTTTTTTTTTTATATTCTCTTTTGTTTTGTCAATTGTTCATGGAACTTCTTCGCATTTTTGCATCTTTTTCTCCATGGGCTGTTTTACATTCAACTGTTACCAAAGTTTCATTGATATTAAACAATAGCATTTGAGATATTAACATTTTCATGTCGGATATTTATTTCCTGACACGCTGTACAGACAATGCTGAAAAATACAAATGTGAAAAGTCATAATGTGTGAAAATAACTTATGAATAGCAATTAAAAATAAAAAAACTCTTTAAAAAAAGAATGTTTTGATACTAAGAAAATCTTGAGTATAATTCAATGCAATTTTTAACCTTTCAAAATATTTTTCAGGCTAACTCAAAAACAGGTACAAAACAACCTCTAAATATTTGAAATAAAAAAATCCAAACTAACGAAAAAAAAGAAACAAATACACGAAAGCTGAAGAGATTCTAAAATAATCTGACAATAAATTAAAAAGTGGATTATCTTAAAATAGTTATGCACAAAAAAAACCAAAAAAAAACCCCCCCAAAAACCCAAAAAACAAAACAAACAAAAAAAAGACTACAAATCGTGATTCATGTTTGTGTGCCAGGATTTTGCAATTTCTGCATAACTTCACCTAGCATCTGGTTGCACAAGGCAGCATAGGGATTCATGGCAGCCAAAACCTGCTTTGCATAGTTACTCCCAAGATCAGCAGCTCGCTTCAGATCCTCACGGGCTAATTCTTTACTGTCTGAAATGTTATAAACAAGCATTAAAATATAAAAACAGAATGTAAGCCTCCACAGGATACTACAGTCAGTAAGTAAATTGACATGAATTAACATATGTAAAATTGACTTCGACTTGGAATCACATCAACTTATTTATTTATTTTATGGGAGCATTGCACTGTATACAGAACAAAAGGAAGTTTCTCATAAACCGTTGAACCTTTTTTTGCACGTGACCTTAAACAAGGTATGGTGGAATCTGGATAAAGTCACCTTGCTTCATGTCAACTCTCGCTTGAAGTCAACACATGGCAGTGGTGCTGGTTTTTTTTCCCCTTATCTTTGCAGTTTTGTTTCCAATGAAGTCTTATGATTTTAGCATAAAACTCACTTGATATCAACACTATGAGACTGAATTGGGTGATAAACTCCTTGGAAAACATGAGTGAAGGTGCCTTTTGTCATCAAGCTGATGGTGTCGTCTTAGCGTTCGCCATCTTCCATAAAAAATTCACCAAAACGAAACACCCGTAAAAGCTATAAGTGACTTAATGTGCAGAAATTCTACCACATATTTTTTTTATTCAAGGGTTTCAATCCTTACAAATTGATAAAGTCGACCTTGCAAAGTCAACACTTGTTCAAGGTCCTGAGTTATTGATTCCACAGTATATAGTTATAGGTATATTATAGTTTTAATAAAATCCATTCCACTTACCATTCCTAATTCGGATAAGACCTCTTTGTGTGAAAGCTTGGCTGGCCACAGGCCCTCTGCTCTCACTTAATTCTATTGCTCTGTCGAGGTCTGTTAATGCCCCTGAAAACAAAGAATCGACGAGAGTCAAAATAAATCCTTAAAATCATAATCATAAACATACTAATGATAGCAAGTCTCTTATCATGAACTTTTTTGGAGAATATATCCAAATATGTCTTACCTGACCTCCTCATCACTGTTCAAAGGGGTTTTTTATGCTCAGGCTTATTTCAGAAATCATCACGAGTGCAAAAGATGCAAATGGCAACACAAGTTTGTCAAACACGACAAGTCCCATTTTAAAAAAATCCTCTTTCTTTGTTTATCTTTGGACCAAATGTTCCTCTACCCTATTCTCTTGGGCTGTCCTAGTGACAATAGCTCTTTCCAGCGTTAGACATATAAGTCTATTGGATAATTTCAAACTTATATGACATAGAATGTGAAATTTATCCAAATTTAAGTGTTTTGTCACAAAATACAAGTGTAAATATCGGGTTGAAGCTTTTAATATACTCCTTTAAAAAAAAAAAAAGAACACTCAATCTACGGTAGGTCAGTGCTTTTGAGTTGTAACATTGAAGATTGCTAAAAAGGGTGTTCCAAAAAATCAGTGCCTTTCTCTTGTTCATCGGCATTGACAGATATATGTATTGCACTGTATGCTATGATTGCATGCTCTTGGATGAGTCCTAGTATAAAGTATTGTCATCATGTTTTTAAATTGCGATCCCTAAATTGAAAAGGCCATTGCTAAGAAACTGATGCAAAATTCAAGGCAACACACAATGTTCTGTCATTATCATCAAGATGAAAAGATAATTCATGATGACAGAAATTACTGTGATCAGTGGCATGTAGGGAAACCAGTTGTTGATGGTTATGACCAACAAAACAAAGACAGAATACAACTATTGAAGGGAAGAAGTAAGACAATCGCTTCTGTATAAAAGAAAACAAATACAAAGAAGTGAAAAGAGCCCACAGGGGACTCCCAAACATCACTCACCTGTTGAATTTTTTGCTCAGAAAAAAAAATTAAAGCCTTGAGACAAGCGGGAAAAAACAAAAAACAAAAACAAAACAAACAAAAAAAAAAGATTACTGATCATCTTTGATACCATACTGCATCTTCTCATTTTGACTTCACTGCCCCAGACTGTAGACATTCAATACATTAGGTTGAATGCAGAATTTTCCTCGACAATAACAGACAGTTTCATTGAAAACATCAGTGAAGCTAAAACAATTTACCGTCCCACCATACCTTGAATGTCACCTTTGAGCCTGAACACTTGAGCTCTGTTGTTGTATATGGAGGCTCTATTTGGAAGAAGTGTCACTGCTTGGTTTAACAGTTCCAGAGAAGTAGCAAAATCTCCACTTTCTGATGCATTGACAGCCTGTATTTCCAACTGTTTAACTTGGTTAACCATCTCAGTTGAAGCCACCTCTGTAAATTAACCAAAAAAAACCCCAAAAAACAATGCAGAGTCTTGAAACAATTTTGAGTCACAATGCCAAAAATATAAATCCATTACAATGAAAAAGCCCCAGCACTTATTCCCAATAAATTTTTTTTCTTCTGCTGAACGGATCGTTTTCAAATTTTTAATGAGATTTCTTGCGCAGCTACATAGGTGTTTTACATACTAAAAACCAGGCAATCTTAAAAATATCATCAGCAAACCTAAACAAGCGTTACAATTCTATGTATTCATTAAGAATAATGCAATCTAGCTTTTATTGGAGAACAAATATTTTCATGTCATCAGTTTTAACCCACAAACTATTGTAAAAAAGCTGATACACTGCACTTTTCGGTACACAAAATGAAAAGACAAAGAAGAAAACAGGTCTAAAATTTAACAGATATTACTAAAATTTTGAAATAAGTTAAGATAGAATGACTTAGAGCAAACTTTCATAAATCAAGCATTCCTGGTTATAAAAGTTATAAAAAAAGTGCTTTTTCTTTGGGTGAAATTGGGACTACACCTATAGCTTATTAGAACTCAGGGGTGTCAGTGACATTACAAAATCCACAGAACTTTTTGACGATTTTGTCCTTTCGTGTTTTTGAAAAGGTGAGGAGCCTTATTTTCTCTTATTTTTAAATCTACACCATTTGTCTGTCCTCTCATGATGACTCAAGAATCCACAGGTTTTCCGTGGAGGTATGGCAGCCCTGAGAACTGTTTATATCTCTCCGGTGGTTTAGATGTTTCTAAACAATCAAAGTCCAAAAAATAACTTTTTGATTTTTGAGTGCTCAGTTTCCGGAGTATCATCATAATAATGATGATGTTTATATTAAGAGAGTCAAATGCCTTTACACGTCAATTAATATGAGAAGAGACATCATTTCAAGCTGAAAGTCCCTCGTGACAACCACTTACCATTGAATCTCTCCCTTCCCTACCCACCCTCAGTTTACTTCTTTACATGCCTTTTTTCAAAGTAATCCCAATAATCAAAATGAACAGATATACTCATATCCCATCTTAGCTGACCGCTTAATTTGCCTCTCAACAAGCGCATGGTCATCACCATACAACACCATATCCCTGGCAGACAAAGAACATATATAACACATATGACAAGTTATAGCCGTGTTTCAATTTTTCAGACAGACAGACAGGATGAGGTAAGTATGGTAAAGTGCCTTATCTAAGAACACAATGCAATGGCGCAAGAGGAATTAAATCCACGCTCTTCAGCATGACAGTCCAAATGCCTTACCAACAAAGCCAATGAAAACTCATAGCTTACTGACGATCACATCAACACCACTACAGACCAAATGCAATCACACCAATCCAAGTCTACAATTTTGTCACTATTAATCCCTTTCCTTTCACTGGGACGCCATGTTGTAAATTGGCTCTCAATGAGCAGGTACCACCAAAGGCAACAGCAACTATTGTTTGGCTTAAGATTGAGAATATCCCATATGCATTGCTCATTACGCCACACAAGATTAGACTGGTGAAATGGCCATCTGCCTGTCTTCAGTTCTTGTGATCCAGAATTTTTCCCACCACTTGGAGCTGGGTCCTGACACTGCTAAGACGGTATGAAGGGATAAGAAAGGATAACAAAACAAAACATTCACTGGGAGGTCAATCACTAAAACCCTGCAAACAGTTTCAGTTCCCAACTTAAAAAAAAAAGTGAGTCATCCAAAATGCTTTAACAACAGCTTTTTAGAGGAGAGCCTCACATTTTCATTTGCTGTCTAACTGAAAATTGTTTGTTGGCTGCAAAATTTGCTCCAAGACTGAGGAGACACTTGTTGTCAATGTCAATGTGTGACGTGTGTTGCCATTCTGAAATTTCTCTTTTGGAATCACTCTATGATGCAAGAGAAAATTATTTTGCTAAGTTCTGAAAGAGTTTGAAAAGTTATTCCACACATTTCGTCATCAGAAAACCGTTTTTCTTGCATCAGAGTCAGTCATTCAGTGGGAGAAATTTCAGAATGTCATCACACTTTTCCAAGTCCATTTTTTTTATGTGCTATGATACAATGACATTTAGAATAACTACCATAAATCTACTAATTGCACAACTCATTTTTAAAGACAGTAAATGCCGATAGCTGGTCTCACTTACTGTTAGGTTGCATTTTGTAACATGTGCATTGGTAACCATTTTATTGCAGATTTGGGGTCACGTTGTAGAAATATATGTTATAAAGAACAAGCATTATTTTAGAAATAGTTTTTGTCATTCATCCCATCTTCTCATTATTGGATCAACACCTGACGGTTTATTTGATTTTGGTGAACCTGCACTAGAAGAAATCAAAGTTTCCAAAGAAATTAACAGGTAGAGAAATTTGTGAACAAGGAACAGATTTTTATTAACATTTTAATTCCTCAACAAGTTGTTTTCAATTGTTTGTTTGTTTGTTTATTGGAGGTTTTAGGGCCCCACGACACACGAGGGTCATAGAGGAGCCCAGGGGAAAGTA
>JBCIKM010364751.1:0-11053 GCA_039654465.1 Melibe viridis
ATTTTTGTTTTGTTTTGTTGTTTTTTTTGTTTTTTTGTTTGTTTTTTTTGTTTTGTTTTTTGCTATGGGGTTGGGGGGTGGGGTGAGGGGGTAGGTTGGTATCACAGTTAAGGTGAAGGGGGTTGAGGGCAGGTTAAGGGAAAAGGCCTGGAGTGGGATTTGATTAAAGTAGGGAGAAAAGGGGCAGACAGGGAGCTCGTATTGAATTGAAGGTCACCATCTTTCAGGACCAGGATTCAAATGACATCTTGCTTACAACCTGCAAAATAGGATAGTGTCACATTTACGCTTTATATGCAAAATAATTATTCGGGCGTGGCGTAGTCCAAGTGGCGCCTTCCCTTGCTGTATTTTCTGCAATGCGTTAATAAGGTATGACGTACAGGCCAGCACCGCATTCCGGCTAAATTGCATTAGATTGTTTGGACAATTTTCTTTTATTGCACACCAGACCGAAGGGCATGACCCCTGTCTGTCTGTCTATCTATCTGTCTCTCTGTCTATCTGTCTGTCTGTCTGTCTGCATGTCTCTGTTTCTCTCTAACCCCACCTCTCTCACCCTTTCTCTCTCTCTCTCTCTCTCTCTCTCTCTCTCTCTCTCCATCTTCCTCTCTCTCTCTCTCTCTCTCTCTCTCTCTTCATCTTCCTCTCTCTCTCTCTCTCTCTCCATCTTTCTCTCTCTCTCTCTCTCTCTTTGTATCTGGCTCACACTACCCCTCTCCCTCCTCTTTCTCCCTCTTCTCTCTCCCTTACCGGAAAAAGGGCTCTGTCTATCTTTTATGTTTTTGAAGTACAGAGGGATTTGTTCAGACTTCTCATCAAAAATGAAACAATGGAAACATAACAAATTGGACTAAAGCCAATCCTGTGTCATCGTGGTGTTGTTTCGGGATGTTAGGGTCTTATCATTCCCAGGTCGTCACTGATTACTAGGGTTATATAAACAACCCCATGATTCCTTCCTCTTGGTCGTACTTCATTTTGGTCTGTTCTTGTCCACACACTTGAGGCATTTTATGCATAGAATACGACGTCTAGTTTTTTGGACTATGACAACTCTGGTTAAGGGTCAGGTTTCGTATATATTTAAATTTCAAATCCAAAAGAAGTGAGACAGTGTGTAGGGAAGTTTCTTGCTTAAGAAAGAAAAAGACAAACACCATAACATGTACCTACTTATCAGAATTTCAGGCCTACATAGAAGGCAAACTCAGAGCCTAAAGAAACAACCACGGAACAGCCAAAAGGGAAAATTATCGATGCAAAAAATTATACAGATAAAAAGTCCAGTTTTTTCCTCATCATAAAAAAATGGACCCTCTATTTCATTCATCCTGAATTTTCTCACAACCTAGACTACAAATCTGTTACTACATTCGTCCCTTTTAAGTTTCATTAATTTCCATCATTGTCAAGACAAAGATCCAAAATTTTAATGATATCCCTAATGGATTGTAATGGACATAAAATTGCCCAGAACATTTTTAAGCGGTCTTCCTGTCCTAACCTTGTCATAATTTCGACACCAGCTCTTCAACCTCATCATCACGTCCTCACAGATTTCGATTTAAAGCGCAGTGCGAGAAGACCAGGGAGACAGCCACAGTAAACATAGATGAAGATTACTGGTCTACTTCTGGGGATGAAAAAAATAGCTCATCTCGTGTTTATGAATCCAGGAGAGGGAATCCCACCTATCTTGTCTGCAGTGTACCAGCACAAGCCTAGACTTTTACCTGCGTATACATTAACTTAAATAAAACAGAAAATAAAAAAGAAGAATAAATATATATGAGGGGTTGAACAGGAATTGGATGCTTACAGTAATGAATTCATGTATATGTGTGTGTGTGTGTGTGTGTGTGTGTGTGTTTGTGTGTCCTTGTTTCCGTGTGAGTCTTGGTGTAAATGTGATTATGGTACTGCAATGATTTTTTTTTTTTAATTAATCTTAATTTGGCGCCTAGAGCCTGCTGCCAAGGTGGGGATAGTTTTTGCGCGTTATAAATGTGTATTATTATTATTATTATTATTATTATTATTATTATTATTATTATTATTATTATTATTATTATAATCTAATCTCAGTTATAATATTGTGTAGAATTAATGAAGTGGTTGTCAATTTAATGAAAACTAAATCAGGTTCCATGCAACACACTTGTGCGGTTTTTTGGGTTAAATTTCTCCTTTAGTTTGACGACATTCAAAACATGAGCTATCTTCAATCATGGGCTCTCAGCTTCTCCATTTTATATGGCAAGTCCATTCAAACATTTTATACAGCTAGCCAATTCAAACATTTCTTGAACCAGCTCAGCAAGAAAAGGAGCCTTCAACACTCTGTCCCCGGACCAAGATTTAATCATGGAATATTCCAGTCGTATGTTTACTCTGACATTTATTCGTCCTAATGACGCAACTATTGCAAAAAGAAGCCATCGTTTGATTCATTACCCCCTTTGTCTTATCTCTATGGAAGCCGACGAGTTCAACCAACCCCCCCGCCCCCCTTGACATCTTGTTGAGGGATGGGCCTTTTCCCTCCTCCCCAGTTCACCGGTGCATATAATGACGCCAGTTGTGTTTGCCAAGACGTGACGTGACGCCCATCGTATATACAGTCTGCCCAAACGTGTGGTGTGACGTCATTCCCATTTTTCACACCAACTGCTTCAAAACTGACAACTCCCAGCAATGATTATGCATTTTCTTGTGTAATATTTACATCTTAAGAGCTGATAAGCACAGTTTGGTTGACATCTGGGTTTATTGAAATTTTTTGTCAGCCCTCTCCCCACCCCATATATCGATTTAAATAAATGTGGCTTTTTGCAAGAAGAAAAATGGTCAAACCAATTCTTTTCCACCCAGGGAGACATTTTATGTACTCAGTGACACTTGAAGACACGAGATACTATTTTACTGGAATCGATAAAAAACAAACAAACAACAACACAAAATAACTGACTGTGCGGAACTGACAATACATGTACGGCACTTCTTGCTTCGACATAAAGAAACCTTTCGCCACATTTGTGGGCTCGGTGGTTTAGTTGCAAAGATTGGGGACTCCTATGCTGAAAAGCGTCAGTTCAATTTCTGCTCGCGCAATCGCGTTGTGTTCTTGGGTAAGGCAGATGGATGTTAAGCTCGGAGGTCCCCAGTGCCTTCGACAACGTTGTCCCTCTCTCGGAGAAAAAATGTAACATGCCAAACAGGTGGCTTGTTTCATCATAATGTGTGTTGTTCCTCCGTTGTATGCCAGAGACATGGTATTGCAAAGCGCTTAGAGAATGGTGATGACCGTGGATAGGCCCTATATAAATGCTATATTTGATTTCGTGAAGCATATCATTCTTTTTCTAATTGTATACTTTTTTCACTTCTCACAGTCGTCACGATTTTAGCTAATATTCCAGCCGATGAAAACTTTGTAAAAAAGGTTTCCCTGGAAATGTTTTTTTTTCTCATGCGTGCAGATTGTATTATAAATATTTACAATTCTGGCCCTGTGTTTGCAGTGGGAGCCTTCTGTGCACACGAAAGCTACATGGGCACAGCAACAACGACTTCCATCCACGGCTTGGTTTGTTCTGTCTGTTTGTCCTCCTTTGCTCTGTTTCGTGGTCTATTTAGCATCGCTCTGTGTCTTGGTCCATTTAGTACTATCCTACCCTATATTGTTTGAATCGAGAGACCGATGGGGCACAGGCACCCGGTCTCTCGTCACACCTGAAGTCCGTGTGTGTTCATCAAATCTATAAGACTGGGTTGAATTATAAATTACCTCATTTCTACCTGCAAGACTCGAGATGATCAGACGTTTGGGCGTCGTTTTGGCAACGCGCACAGAGAGGCATGTCTGTGTTTGACATTTGGACCAGTAAATCAGCCGCACGGGTTTGGCGACTGCCCTGGGAGCTTTGAAACTGGAATATGATGATTGGAAACTTTTAATTTCAATGTAAGAGACGTCAAAAACATTCGTCACTCATTCGTTGGTCCATGGTGCTACTAGAATTCCCTATTATCGTGAAATGAACGACTGACGAGATCAAGATTACAATTATATGAATTCAGTTCAAGAGGACAACAAGTGACTTCAACAAGTGACTTCAACTTTGATTTTATTGAACGTACACTTCACAGTGACGGAGAAGCCCTCCCACCCCCCCTCCCCAAGCTAAATTGAGTTGGCAAAACATTTTTAGCGCAAACTGGATAACCTCTCCCACATGCAAGAAGAAGCAGAGAAAATCTTCAAGTTTTGATAAAAAAAAAAAATTACCTACCAGGTCTTGTCGTTTTGCTGGAATTTTTAATCAAGAGCGAATTTGATGTTGACATTGCAATCAAACACTGATTCCAGTCCAATTCATGCCATCAATTCATCCATTTATCAACTGGGTCATCATGAAACCATGCATGCGTCGCCAATTAACACACCCATCCATCCATCTATTCATTGAATCGTCAAACCGTCATCCAATCTACTGTATTCATTCATCGGTTTCTTAATTCAATCATTCACTGATCCATCATCATCCATCTATCCATTCTTCCATTAGTTCGTCATTCAGGTATCCATCAAATAATCTTTAGATCCATCCTCGCACCCTTTTTAAGTTACATATAAAGGAACTCCGACCACTCTCTTGATTGTGGTAATTTGATTTTGTTTGTTTGCGTGACTCCGCACACTCTTCATTCCTCCGTGCTATCCACATGCTTAGGGTCAACGGTCACGTGTTCGGCGGTCGAGGTCAAGGACAGACAAGGGTTGACAAATTTATTGCGAGGTCGCCTGGAGTGAACAATTTCAAGTGAATATGTGAACCTAAGACATTGTTTATATTTTTTAAAACAAACAAACAAACAAACAAACCAAAAAACAACCAAACAAATGAAGACAAAACAAAAACAAAAAAGGGGGGAAAAGCCAACAACAAAACCTGGTAGCTTATTTTAAAAAGGAATCAGAAATCAACAGTTTTTTATAATGCTCCGATTTATAATGAGAATAACTAAAAGACCGAGTAGTATAGGAAGCTCCGGTTTCTGCTTAGACTCTGGAATTTACAGACACCTGGTGGCATGCCAGATTGACGGGCGCACTTCTGGTTAATATGCTATGACGTCATTTTTGAACATCTCTACATCAAGGGACTTACCATCTACATTCAGTTTTTGTTTTGTTTTGTTTTTTATTATGACCCAGCAAGGCAAGTGGCCGTTTTGTCTGTAACCAGTCATAAATTGCTTTGCTCATTCGACAGAAAATAGTAATGCCCAGTCCCATATTGCAGATATTTTACACGGTGTCTTGAAAAAAACGTTCTGTTGAATTCCTGTCTCACTGGGCGGCAACTTCATGACAAGAACGCAGAGAATCTCCACAAGCTTGTCAAAGTCCTGAGTGAAGCCAGCAACAGCCGTTCTCAAGGCTTCATTAAACCCAACATGAAGTCCACAAGAATCAAAATCAGGCATGTTCTCAGCGCCAGAGGAGGATAGACTCTTTACTGAGAAACACTCCATTGTAGTTTCAGTCCCAAAGTGAGAACAAATTGAAATCAAGATCTCTTTTTGAGAGGCACAATATAAGCAAGACAGTTTAAAAAATGTTTTCATGTAACCTATCACAGGAATCGGAATAAAGTAAACCTTTCATCCCATGATATAAATTTCTTATATTATTTTCCTCAAATTTAAAAGTTAATGGTTAAAAAAGTGATTAGCTTCGTACATCTAGTGTGTTATAATCCATACAAATTGATTCGACTATTTTGCGCTCGACAGGGGAAGATCTGGTTATAGCTTATTTGAAGATTGAGAACCTCAAATCAAAGGACCATAGAGCAATGCGGTGGATAGGCGTCATGAAAATGACACTAGAGTTTATAAAGAAGATGATTTCAGAGTCTCTTTTGGTGTCATGAGCTGACGTAAATCTCTATGAAAATTGATAATAACATGCAGAAAAAGGCTGCCAAGGTGATACTATCCACCTTGATTGGAGAAAAAAAGAGAAATCCAGGACAACAACTAACAACGACAATGATTTGCTACGATTTGCTACGATTTGCTACGATAAGCGTCCACAAGTTTTGACGCATTGTGCAGTGCACACAAATGCAATCCCAAAGTTTTATCCTCGTTGGAGGATTGGTTACTTTCGCTGCATCTGCTTAGGTAAACACTTCGTTTTTTAAAACTGTCACCTGAGCCCCCCGTTGCCAGTTGGGTCTTCTGGACGTTTCAACAGCTACTGAACTGTAAGAGGTAGACCGGTTTTACTTTCACGGGAAAATGTGAGGTCGTTTTACGCTAACCTTATTTTGTAACTTAACCAATGTTTTGAAAAATTCGAGTCTTATAATTGTTTTCAAGAGTAAAACTGTATTACGGATTGCCAAGCCAGTAGTTGGATTGACACGAAATCGTTATGTGTCAAAGAAGATAAGATTATCATAAATTTTAATATTCCAATAACCAAATATTTGTTCTCTTCGTTGTCTCTTTCGTCGTGGTGATTTTTGTATCGATAAAGAAGTGTTCGATTATTACTGAATGTTATCAAATCGGTGTGGTAGTTTCATTTTGTGTCACACCAAGGATATTTAGGGTCGAAGTCTGAAGATTTTTTAAAAGAAAAGTTTAGATTAGTAAAAAGGAGAAAGAAAGAAGTTATATCCAAACATAATACTTGCTTTGTGATTCGTACATTATAGCCTTCATAGAGTTATCGTAGTGATCAATACTAATGAAATCGTAACCGTTAATTCTAATGAATACTGTGTGAAAATTGAGTTATCAGTAACTAAGTCTACACTCTGCCAGCAAGGATATCGTTTCGATCTTGTTTTATGGCCAGAGATTTTTCTATTCACAATTTTCTATTTTATACTAGCAGTCCAGAACTGTGAATTTTGTGCTCTGTTTGATTTTCGTGACATTTCTGTTGGGGGAAGTAGCTTCGCTTTCCCTTGGACGCCAAAACAAATTTCGCCTACCTGTTTATCAGTCAATCACGTGATTGTATCTCTGGGGTTTACTTCTTTGCAAGGGGTGCCCCGGGAAACGACCAGTACGACAAAACGAACAATGATTTGTTTATACGCTTTGACTGTTGCTCTCAGCGGAATTTCTACAATTTTCTGCGCGGGAGAAGAACCGGGTCTCCGAGAAAGTAAGTAAACAACGACGATTGTGATACTTTAGATTTGGTGAAAGAGAGCGTGTCGAAACTGTCCAGCTCTCCATTGTTTTATTGGATTGCCAGGAGAAACGGAAGAGGAAGCATGGAAAGAGGAATGCGTGGGGTAGAACCGATCAGGGACGCTGATGAAATGATTAGAGTACTTTCAATTTCTTTCGCAGTCACCGAGAGACGCTTTTATTCAGAACCAACTGTTGATGTTATGAGGCTAGATAATTTTGAGAATACAGTGTTCCGCTGAAAAAAAAAACGACAACAAAACAAAACAAAAACAATAACAAAAAGCAAACAAACAAACAAACAAAAACCCAAAACAAAACAAAAAGAAAAGACAACAACAAAACAACAATAACAAAAAAGCCCCAGCATTTCCCCGAAATAGCTTTTTTGTTTCGCAATGGATCACAAATTTGTGTTATTGACAATGTTTTGTTTTGTTATCCATATCCCATCATACCGCATTAGCAGTGTCGGGAGCTGGGAAAAAAAACTCTGCATCACAAGAAATGAAGACAGGCAGATGATCAGTCCACCGTGCCTAATCTTGCAAGGCATAATGAGCAATACATTAGGGGTATGACTCAATCTTAAGCCGAACAATAGTTGAGCTACCTTGTTGGCCGGTGAGCCAATTTACCACAGGGCGATGTTGACAATACCATTTGAAGTCGATCCGTTCAGAAACAAAAAAAAAAGTTATACCCCACCCCCTTTCTCCCCACTTTCTCCCCACTTTCTCCCCACTTTCTCCCTACTTTCTCCCCACTTTTTCCCCACTGTCTCCCCAAACAAAAATGATGGAATTAGTTTTTGTGCGTGCACCGGAATTCTAGTTTCAAAGAAACCACATAGTCAGTTCTACAAAATTGTGGGTTCATTAACCAACAGTGTTGGGTCAGCCATGTTGAATGTACCGGTTCCCATCCATCACGTGACTTGTGTTCTCCCTCAAGAGAAATCCAGAACATCCCAGTTGATTATTTCAATAAAGCACAATGTAGCTATGGGAAATTCCTGTTCAACTTCAAGGCTCTTATTTAGATTTGGAGAAAGTAAGTGAGGCTTACAGATCGAAGCTTATTATCGTGTCAGTCTGGAAATATGACACGTAGCAAACTGGACTTACAGTACTCCAACATCGATCGCCACTTGGCCGTCTCATGACCCGCTGGTCCAAAGATTGCTGGGTAAGAGGAGCTACAAATTGAATATTTGATCGGTGCAATTTTTATCAATAGATAGACGTCCCGGAATCCTGTAGCCTATGGAACAAATGAGATTGTTTCAACAAGATTGGATGAACCGGAGAAGAAGGCAACGTTAGGAATTTTAGAAAACAAAACTTTGCTCAAATGCATTGTGGAGTTGCCCCATCAATAACAAACAAAACAAAACAAACGCCTAAAAAAATGAACCAAACACAAAAGCAGAACAAACAAAAAAAAGTAAATAAATAAAAAAAAAACCGCTCCAAAGTTAGGATCAGGCGTAACAAAACTCATTCTGAGAGGCTATAAAAATTAGAGTCACTTAATTCAGTCAGCCGGAAATAATCATAAAAATTAGCCTGTCGAAATGAGGGAGGAAGAAAGCATGCCTTTTATGGTGGGTTGATAACATTTAACACCGAAGTTTCTTTATTTAATTAGAAACATTTTTAGGAACACCTTTATTTCAGCTCCTCCCCCCGACCCAGCCCCTTTCTAACACACGTTCCCTGGTATGGATAAAAAAATCATATCCTTAGAAGAGGGAAATTGAAACGATTTAGTTTTTGAAACTTTAGGTTGTTTCCTCCCAGACATAGTATACCTGGAGCGTTTTACTGTGTTGTTCCCACAAGCAGTGTCCAGTGTGTCAGTGACCCCAGCCTTGACCAGAGGACAATATCGTATCCTCGATACCACCAAGATGGCCAGCAATTGGTGGACACAGATCCCTCTCTGTCATACTCGCACTAGGGTATCATCCGCCTTGATACAACTCGTTATTCCACATAATAATTCCTTGCACTTGCCTTGTCGGTATGTTTCCTTGTCTCCTAGGTCATAATATGATACGCGTTTTATAATTTTGTCTTCGAGTTCATGCTTTATAGTTGCAGCCACCGCCGAACACACGAAGTACTGTCACGGACAGTAGACACGATATCATGTCAATGGAATTGAAGCAAACAGGTCAAGGTTCAACATGGATACTGATACTTGAGGTATGACGTATTGATTGTTGCAAGTAAAAATTGATAATCTCCTTATAAAATATAATTCACATTATGCGTTTGTAACATACGTAATTTCGTATATCAAAGAGAAAGCTCTATCGTTTCAACCTATCTACCAACATCGTTTGACCTGAGAGTCAAACTCGGGCACCGACTTCCAGGCTCTGATTCTCACCAGCCAGTCCTGGTAAGACGGGAGGGGGGGGGGGGACAACTTCATATCCGCCTGCAGATTTCGTCACCGACACTCCAGGACGAGATGGTCTGTTGTTTGAGCTTCCTACTCTGCTAACCGTGTTACTTGTCAGTCCTCGTTAGGTGCTCCTTGTACTTGCCTTATGTAGATCCTCTCGTAAGATACAGTAATCTTAGCAAAAGTTGGGAGCAAAAGTAATTTCAACTCAAATCTTACCTTTTGCTCGTACAACTGCTTTGAAACATAATTTACGGTTAGGTTGTACTATTGACAACTTCTCAAAGCTCTATCGCTCACTGCTTTGTAACCTGCCTGAGAAAGATCCAGAGGCGCCGTCACAAAATCAATAAAGTATTCTGGTATCCTGAACTGTCTTCATTTCTTGGCGACATCTTAAACAGTATCATTCTGACCACTAAGAACGAAATTACACGCTTCTAAAATTTCGTAGGGAACGAGCATTCATATTTTTAACTATCATTATCTCGTTGGCTTGTCAGATGTAAGCTGAAAATACATTAGTTTGTATTGGAAAAAAAAATCCAAATCCAACAAGTCACCCTGTAAAAAGGGAGCATGCGAGATGAAAAGAGATGCCCGGAAAAGTCTGACCGTAAATTAGACACCATTCAAAGCTCTCTGATGAGTTCGCCATGAAAAATTTAACAGTCCACAGCACACCGAAGCAGGGTGTGGTGGGTGGGTGGGAGCAGGGGGGGGGGGGGGGCGAGCACCGTAATGTAAAGCAAACTTCTATTCCTGATTGCCCCCGAGTCCTGGCTTCTCCCCCTGAGTAGCATGGGGCCCTTTTAGGGTTCACACCTATTCAAATGGTGGCACACAATTAGCACTGACACCAGGGGCCATCCAGTGCAAGTTAAGCCAAAGCCCCATCACGTTAGAAGGCAATCTAGCGATCAAAGCGTCATTTTACCTTGGCAGAATACAAGGTCTGGTCTTGAATATGGTTTTCATTTGATGGCTAGAACTTACGAGTGATTTTAAGGTACTTCTGTATTATATATTGAGGAGAAAAATGCTTATATACCAGATTACCAAGCGCGGAAATGAAAACATTTTAGCAGAATATAATGCACTAACTTTGAACTCTCGAGAAAAAGACAGGTATACTAAGTAAAGCTAAGAATTAATAACAAAAACCTGGAGCTGTTTTTGTTGATCACCAGTAACATTTCGAAATGAGACCACGGACCCCACGTTGTCAGAAACATTCATGGAGACATCACTAAAAAAACCCCCACAAAAACAACCCAACTCAAATACACAAAAACATAGAAGCAATAACAACAACATAAACAAACAGAACAACATAAAGACTCTCTCTCTCTCTCTCTCTCTCTCTCTCTCTCTCTCTCTCTCTCTCTCTCTCACACACACACACACACAAACACAC
>JBCIKM010364861.1:0-10000 GCA_039654465.1 Melibe viridis
GAGAGAGAGAGAGAGAGAGAGAGAGAGAGAGAGAGAGAGAGAGAGAGAGAGAGAGAGAGAGAGAGGAAGAGAGAGAAGGAGAGAGATAATAAAATAACAACAGTGTATCCATCTCCTTTAATTGACAAAAACCAATAGAAAGAATGGGCGAGACTCATAACAGCTCGGGCCCTGATGTCTACGAGCAAGATTGCAATGGCTGGTGCTAGTTACACATGGAGAACACCCCCCCCCCCCCACACACACACACACAACACGTGTCTCATCGCACAGCAAAGCAATGTGTACTACACTAGGCAAAATACATGAACTACAACCTGAAAGCACACAGTCACACACACACACACACACACCCACATACACCCACACACACACAAACACACGAAACACACACACACACATACAGGCACACACACATACACGCACACATACACACCACATACACACACCACACACATACACACCACACCACCCACACATACACCATAAACAGATACCACATACACACCACACACAACCCACACATACCACACACACACCACACACCATCCACACATACACACCACCCACACACAACACACATAACACACACCATCCACACACCACACACCATTCACACATACACACATCACCCACACACACACCACACACCACACACACACCACCCACACACCACATATATAACACACACCACCCACACACCACACACACATACCACACCACATACATACCACACACACACCAGACCACACACACACACACACACACACCACACCACCCACACATACCACACCACACACACAAACACACAACACACACATACCACATACACACCATACACACACCACACACACATACCACATACACACCATACACACACCACACACATACTACATACACACCACACACACACATACCACATACACACCACATACACACCACACACACACCGCACATACACACCACACACACATACCGCATACACACCAAACACATACCACATACACACCACACACACACCGCACACACATACTACATACACACCACACACACATACCACATACACACCACACACACGGCATACACACCACACACAAACCATACACACACCACACACACACACAGCACATACAAACCACATACACACCAAACACAACACACACATACACCACATACTCAGAACACACACACCACATAAACACAACACACTCACGGACACACACACACACACACACCACATACACACACACCACATACACACACACACACACCACATACTCACAACACACACACCACATAAACACAACACATTCACACGCAACACAGCACACACACACACATACCTCATGCACACCACATACACACATCACCATCACCATATACATACACACACAGCATACACACACACACACACCTCATACACACACACACACACACACACACACACACACACACCACATACACACATCACCACATACATAAACACACAGCATGCACACACACACACACACACACACACACACACACATAGTACAAACCCAGGGTGGAACAAACAGGGTAGAGTGTCACGTGCTGGCAGGGTAAGAACAACAAGAGATTAGTCTACACCTGTGCAGAAATAAAGCCCCAGAGTGTGAACAATGAAAAGTGAAACGAAATGATCAGTTGACTGCATCAGCCCAAAGATAGAGCAAAAAAAGTTTAAAGGGTAGAAAAGCACGAGCTAAACTAAAACAACAAGAAAAAAGAGTTAAGTTAATAAATAAACAAAGGAGTAACATTAACAAATGGCGGATGGCGCTCATGGCGGCGGGACATTATCACTGGTGACCTGCTCTGTGGTTTTGGGGCGACCTGCGTGCATGGCCACGGTGACTGGGACAAATGTGACTGGGACAAAGGTGACTGGGACAAAGGTGACTACTCAACTTGTTGGTTTTGGAGCAAAGACATTCAAATTCTTCTTTTTTTTCAAACTATTAAAAAAAAAAATGCCATGGATTCTCTTCCTTACAACTGCATTGGATTTAGAGGGGGCGTTTCCTTCCCATGTCTATGGTTGCGCCATTCCCTCTTCTTGTTAGTCAAAAAAACATTTCTATTCCAGGTTAGAACAGATTAAACGCAGGAAATGAAATTCCGATTAGAAGAAGAAACAGTTTGGTGTTATGAGAGTTTGGAGGGTGTAGTCATAGCTACAGCTAGGATAACAAGTGGTGCATGAGTTGATTCTAGCACTAGGCACACACACACAAACAGGCAGAGGCCGATGGAAAAGCGTGAAATACCTGCTGAAGGCACAGCTTGGGGCGCAGGGGGGTGGCCACGGGGCGCAGAATTAACGCCCAGCCGCTGGTGGGCGGGGGTGCGAGTTATGCCCCGCCAGGTGTCCAGAAGAAGGCCGCCCATTTGGTATTTCATGCTGGTATTTCGAGAGGGAGGGGGCGGGGTTTGTGCCGAAGTGGGCGTGGTTCGGGGCTGAGAGATAGTAGTGCGAGTGGGGTGGTGGGTGTAAGGGGGTGACTGGGGACGGGTGGAGCTTGTTCTACGGCAAGGGGTGGAGGAGGCGCAATGATTTTTGTAAGGGATCGGAGTATCAATGTACGGACTATTTTTGGTGAGGCGGGGTGTGCTGGGAGGGGCGTGGTTTGGGGGGACAAATCTTGAGGCCTTGGAGACGTTTTCGACACTTTTCCAGAGCTGCTTCTTCCCCACGGGTCCTGGTTTCCGGAAATCGGTGCCGTAGAGCAGAGCTGGATTATCCGGCAGCCATATGGGATCTATGTCGGGACTCGAGGGCTCGGGGTCAGCCATGTCGCCGGTGTTTAGGTTCCTGCCAAGCTGTCCGTAAGGCGCCCTGCGCTCGCCCCGCGGTGGCACGTCGGCGTTGTGGTAGAAGCTCCAAAATCGGGACGGACTATTGGCGTCCGCGCGCCTGCGCAACACTTTCCTGACGTCATCAACAGCTCTGGAACTAGACTTGCTCCTGACGGGAGGCTGTGGCGGTCCCAGGTTGGACTTGGACTTTTGGTCTCTCCGGGTCGGGGCGCGACCTCGAGGCGGTGGCATCGAGTCCACGGACTTGTCCCGGGAGGCAGTGAGTACAAAAGTAGTCATGGGCTCGTCGGTACTCGAATAGTTGATGGTTTCAGAATTTTTCTGGCAGTTGGTGTTGGGTGCATGGCTGGGGCAGGTGAGAGGAGAGGAAATACCGAGAGGGGAGGAGGCGGAGGGAGGGCGAGGAACGACGGGTGGGTTACGGTAGGCATGCGCTTCTTGCTTCCATTGCCCTAAGTTGCCTTGGGAAATGGAGTCATTCCCCACAGGCTCTATTTGTCAGTTAAGTACCGCAGCATTTGGGAGTATAATGTATCAGTTGTTGTTATTGGTGGTTGCCATGGTAAGAATGAGGGGAGATAATGCAGTTGCAATAAGGGGATGTGGTTCCATTGGATATAAGTTTAAGCCAGAAATAAGCAACAAAGCGAAATGGTAAAAAACAAAAAAGAAAACAAAAAAGAACAACAATAACAAAAAAGGCGATGGGTTGTTTTGGTAATAGGGGAAGGGGAGTGAAAAGGGGGGGATGAAGCAAAATAGGTCAAGCGCATGCAAAAAAAAAGAAAAAAAAGAATATAAATGAGGTCAACAAATAATATTGAAAAATCATTAATTCTCAACTGCAACAAACGTTAAAAAAGCGAATTGGGAAAAAAAAACCCAGCAAATAAAATCAAACTAGGTCATACGATCAGGGAAGATAACAAAAATGGTAAAAAAGGCAAAAGAAAAAAAAAACATGGTCAATTTCAAAAGTAAAAATATGAGCTTACAAAATGCAAACAGATGCCAAAATGAGGAAGTCACAGGGAGGAATAAATACGACGACAGAGCCAGACCACGGGCAGGAAGTCAAAGGGAGGAAATGAACATGACGACAGAGCCAGACCATGGGCAGGAAGTCACAGGGAGGAATAAACACGACGACAGAGCCAGACCACGGGCAGGAAGTCACAGGGAGGAATAAACACGACGACAGAGCCAGACCACGGACAGGAAGTCACAGGGAGGAATAAACACGACGACAGAGCCAGACCACGGGCAGGAAGTCACAGGGAGGAAATGAACATGACGACAGAGACATTAAGGCGTGTGCAAAAATCACTACGGTAGTGGTTAAGACATGGAAGTTCACGCGGAAAACACTACCGTAGTGATTTACATCACGGTAGTGTTCTAGTGTTCTAGGCGTGGTACACCAACCCGTACACAGAGGCGGCGATGCCGGTAACCCTCGTGGTTTGGCGCCCTCCTTCTGGCTGCAGTCCGCCACCGGAAGTTGCAGAGCTGATACAGCGATGCAGATCCTTAAGGATGTAGAGGAGAGTGTCGGTCCTCTGTTCTAGATAGGATTCCACTGGCACACCACGGAACGACCTTTATTCCCCCAAACCCCACCCCACCCCACTCCACCCCCTCCATCGAATGAAAACAAAACAAAAACAATCCCGCAGCAAAAGTGAAACCCAGCGCCAAAACTTGGACTGTCTTTCACAGTTCACACAAAGTCCAACGAATGTCGGCACGGAAGGCAAGCAGTTTGATCGAAGAAGACGCAACCCCACAACAACAACAACAACAACAACAACAACAACAACAACAACTGCAACGACAACCAACAAGGCATTGGTTTCTAGGATAAATTACCTTGACGATTGACCCATTCCGACACTAATGACGTCTTTCCAGGAGTGACGTCATCTTGTCTCGATGACTTCATGTTATAATCTACGCGTCCACCGTCGTTGCAAAGGAAATCCCTCTCGTTCGGGAGATCGTACGTGACTATATCCCTCCTGTAATCTTCAGTAGGGTGTTTTCCCAGACTGTTACTATTTTCGCCGTTGAGCCTCGTTCTGGTGTCAACAGTCACACGTCCTTCGGGAACGACCTTGACCGGCACGGCGTGAAAGGAATCCTGATTTCCCCGAACTCGATTACTCAGTTTTAAAATACTTTTCTTCACCACTGGAGCAGGATCGGCAACGTCAACTACAAATTTATGGTTATGGTTGGCATCGAATCTCTCCGAGGAAAGATTTGAACTCTTTGTCTGCCCGTGTCCGAGTTGGATCTTCATGTCATCCGTCTCATAGCGGTGCTGGCCATCGGCCCCGCCACTCGTGTTGTCAAGGCTGCCCGCAGCAGGACCGACGCTTTGGTTCGGGGTTTCGAGCCCACGTTGCTTGACCTCTCGACCTCCTGACCCCCACTCGTTCCCGAGAAGTTCCAGATATTCAAGGGTTAACTTGCCAGCATGCGAGGGCGAGTGGTGCTTCTTACGGGGAACCGCCAATTTCCTCCCTTCCCGCACGCCCTCCATCTCCTTGTAAATGTCGTCGGGAGGGATGTAAGGATCGTATTTTCCGGCGTATGTCATTTTCGTTGTTGGATTCGAATAATTCCATCCTTTATCGGGATTACTAGTATTTCTGGAAGGTTCGGTGTCTTTTCTATTGGGGGTCCTTCCCTTCCCGCCAGGCGGTAAGGCATCCGGCACGGAACGACTGGAATTGCTTTTATTAGCGGCACACGATGAGCTTGGGATGGAAAAATTTCCTGGTTCAAAATTTGGCCTGAGCTTTTCCATCTCAGGTCCTGAACGGCTACGAGGCAAACTGCCAGTGTTGGGATTTCTTGCAGATGAGTAACCGTTTCCTGTTTTGGAAATTTGGTTCAAGTCAGGCACGGATTTAGTTCGTTCTCGGTCTCGTAAACTTGTCCCGTCCAGATCTTTGTTCATTTCGAAAACGTTTCGAAGCGTTGAGACCGTAGAAGGTCGATTTGGGAATGCTTTGTCGGGCAGGCTAGCCCGGTCCGTGGAATGGACACGAATGTCGGAAGAACGAGGGAATGTGCTCGAAGAACAAGAGAATGTGCTCGAAGATGGAGGGAACGTGCTCGTGCTGCTGGGGATGGCGCCGTGAGAGGGGTGTGTGGCTGGAGGTGGATATTTGTCATACTCCGATCCAGATGGCGGATCCCACGGGATGTTATGAGGCCGTGACGGCGAGATGGAGACCCCATCCTCATCACGTGATAGCCAAGAAAAGCCTCGTTCTCGGGCGGTGTCCTCATGCCTACACGTTTCGTTACTACAGACATTAGAGTCGTTTCCCTTTGGGCTGCGGAGGTCGTCAAGGCTTTGGTTGACGATGAACGTGCCAGCACTTCCGTCGGACGAAGAGCAAGGACTCACAGAGCTGTCCAAATCCGGATTCTGCGCAATGTCCGTCACGCCTGTCCACTTCCGGAGTTGACCATAGCGAGGCTCCTCCTGCTGGTCATTCGCCGCGCCGGTGTCAGTGGTGGACGTTGCCCAGGCACGGGGCGTGAAAGCTCTGGCACGAGGTGCAACTTGCACGCTGGAGATCTTGTGTAACGTTTGCACGGCATCCGTCGTGACCGCACCGATGGAGCTTTTCCGGGGTTTGGGGGTGGGAGAGGTGCGGAGATGCTGTGATTCGGATGTTTGCCTGCCATCAAAACCTTCCTCAACCTTGGCACCAAACAGAGGGTTGTTTTCTTGCGACGCCACGCTTGTCACGGGTTCGGAGATGGATGGTTTAATTTCAGGAATGCGCATGCGCGGCAGAGAGCTCCGAGCAAACTCGTTATTCTTGGCGAAGACCCGATGGTCGGCGATCTTGAAAGATGAAGGCGTCACCGGTTTTCGTAATTGGTCTCTTTCCCAGGAAGTTCTCCTATTCCTAGAGGAAATGGCGGTTGGGAGGGTGTGATACTTTCTTCCACTTTCTCCAGCACGTTCATTGGAGGACCCCAGGGTGTTAACATTTCTCGTGGAATGAAGCAGCTGCACATCAGAAAGTGGCGTCTGAATGCTGGTAAACTTTCTTTCACCGGAATCTTCATCGATTAAAACGCGATCTGGCTCTGTCTGAAAATGTTCAGATAGCTCCTGCTGAATGTCTGGCGTTGAAATTTCCTCTCTGTCCATAGCATTCGACTTTTCGAAGTCTCTGACGGCTGAGCGACTTTGCGAATAAAGATTCTCCGCGGCCATGTCAAAACGATTTTCATTGCCCTCACATTGGCCTGGCAACGGCGAGAAAGGATCGCTCAGTTCATGTTTTTCTTTGGACATTTGTAATCGATATTCATTGAGCAAATTGCCCAACTTTGCATCCCTGCCGCCATGGACTGCAACTTCACCAGGGTAGGCGTTCATGAACCGGAAGTCGGTTTCTGTAACAGAAGAATACATCTGTAGGTCCAGCACAGTGGCCGAGTCGTTAACGTAGCTGTGAATGTAGCCCTTCCTGGCAAGCCTTTCACGCCTCGCTTTCGCCAGCAAGTCTTCAACGAAGCCGGTGTCGGGCTGGATTTTGGTGACCGCAGGGTCAAGGTCAGATGGAGCACTATGGTCTGAATGATTGCTAAGAAGCCTTGACCTTGGCTTGTTGACATGAATGGTCTGTGTGTCCCCAGCCGAATGGACAGACTCTAGAGTCTGCAGGTCACTGGAGTGTGACGACGACTCGGACGTTCTGGAGGAGGCGTGGCGCCGGGCGGTGGGCGGGGCTTCAAGGTGTTTGGTGAAGATGTCCTTGGAATGGGACCGAGCTCGGTGGGGGGTTTGCTCCACATTGGTCAATTTCTCAGAACTATCGACATTCTTTCGAGGAAGGCTGTCTACGTGTGCCACGAGGCTTTCGGCGGTCAATTTAGCCGCACCTCCCCGGGCGTTGCCTTGAGTCGTACATGGTGGAGTGCGGAGCCCTTCACTCGGGGGAGGATTGGAAGAGGGGGAATGGTTTGGGGTCTTGTGCACCGAAGGATCTTCCAGCAAGGGATCAGAGGGAAGACTCCTGTCGGGCGCAATAACGAGGACATCGCCGGGCTGGGAACCAAAGAAAGTGTCCTTGGATGAGTTGGTGCGGTGGAGATTCCCGGACATGGAGGCTACGGTCAGTTTCAGCTGCCCGCCTTGGTGTGGGGCAGACACTGACCGGATGTGAAGCGACTCTTCAACCGTGGGAGGGGGAACCAGTTCCTGCACGCTGATCTCGTAAGGACTGCAATCCGAGTCAAGCGTCGTTATCACTGGGGAGTCCGATCCCCGAGTCTTGAGAGGAACCGAGTCCCCGTGGTTGTGAGGATCGAGCCGATTGGATTCGTCGCGGCGCGGCTGGGACAAGAGTGCGTGTCGACGCTGAGATTCTTCATAGGAAGGCAGGGTTTCCAGGGAGGAGCACACGGTATCGATGGAGGCACGGGGCACCAAGAGGGAGGAACCGGGCGTAGAGGTAGCAGTGGTAGCAAGAGGATGAGGAGGAGGCCTGGATGGTGCTGCATCCTCTTCACTGGTTTTCATCTTCCTATGCAAAGTCGGGCTGGTTTCGGAGAAGGACAGGTCTGGGGTAGAGGAGGATGGTTTGAGTTTGACCTCTCCCTCTTTCCCCGCCTCTCGCTGTTTCTGGTCGTAGACGCGTTTGAGTTCCTTGACGCTGGTTTTGATGTGCTTGTCACGCAGGCTGTCACGGCGCCCGATGTGTGTCCCGTAGATGGCGCGTTGGCGTGACTGTTTGGCCGCCTGATCCATGATGGCGATGTAGGAACGCTGGGCGCCCGGTCCGCCAGGCGGCGCCGTGTTGACACTAGCAGTTGTGATCCTCTCTTTACCTTTGGCAGGCCCTGAACAGTCCGCTTTGTCGTACTTGGAATGAAGCTCTCCAAAAGACACGCCCTTTTTCATGACGTCACAAACAGCATTCATGGAAATGTTGGGCTCACTTTTAGTCGGCTTCAGTTTTGTAACCCCAACGTAAACGTTTATCTTATTGCGTACGCTTCCGGTGTCCCTTGGGTTCACACCCTCCCTGGCAGTGATAGGAGGCTTGTTATCCGACTTTAAGAAAAACTCTTTATTGCTTTGATCTTCGTCTAGCTCGGAATACAAACCATTCATTTCTTGGAGCTTTTCTCTGTCCATGAAATCATCCCTGCGACCGTGGCAGTCTCGTTCATTCTTTGGCGTCATTTCTCCCTTTTGACTCGTCACTTCTGAAACGCGCCCGAGAAATTCGAAGTTTTTCTGCAGCTTCAAGAACTGGTCAGTCTTGTCGGAGGAGTAGAGGAGCCCCGCCGCGTAGGACTGGTACGTCTGTGGGTCCAGGCGGCAGGGCCTCTCGCTGCTCACGCTGGCCGATTCCCCACTGTTGTCCTGACAGCATGTCTGGAGAGCGTTGGCTGTCTCGGGACGAGAAATATAGTTACCATCTCTCGGTGACAAATATTCAGGTCCTTCGTTATCGAAATCATCAACATCACCATTGCCCTTATCTTCATTTGCACTGCCGCCTTCATCATTTCTACCTTCCTCTTCCCCCTCGTCACCGCTGCCCTCCCCTCCCCCGCGCGGATCGGCAGAGCTGCGAATGGTTTTCAACGTAAGCAGCTCGTAAGGAGATGGCGTCCTCTCCACTTCCGCCTCCACAGCACAGCTCTCCGGTGGTTGGAGGGAGAAACTTGTAACGTCTTCCGGGAAAGAGTGACTTCCGGTTAAGGATGACTCCCTGGTAGATGCATCCAGATGCTCTGCAGACCCAGGCAGCGAGTTGTCCTGGTGGAAGGCAGCGTCCAGGGGGGTGGGCACGGTGGAGTCGGGGTGGCAGGGGGCCATGCCGCCGTGACTTGTGATCGAGCTATGCGAGTCGTCGAGATAACAGGGATCTGACGAGAGGAAATCCTCCTCCTCCTCCCCCTCCTCCTCGTCATCATTGCTGAAGTTGTGTCTGGCTGGTGAATTGATGCTGCTGATGTCGATGTTGTTGTAAGGATGCTGTTGAAGGTTGCTGTTGTTGAGAAACGTGTCGTAGGCAAATAGTTGCCAGGCAGGTCTCGCCATCTTTGACTAATGCTGTTGCTGCTGTTTTTGTTGTTGTTGTTGTTGCTGCCGCTGTTTCTACACAGCAAAGTG
>JBCIKM010364972.1:0-11052 GCA_039654465.1 Melibe viridis
TTTTTCGCCGTTCATGGGATTCGAACCCGGACCTTTCACTTGAGAGGCGAGCACCGTACCTCTCTGCCACATACGCAGATTGTTTCTGTTTTGATTGTTTTTGTTTATGTGTAACAACAACAAAGAACAAAGAACAAAGGTAGTGTGTTAGTTAAAACTGACACAACTCTTCAAACAATAGGGCTGAATTGATAATTCTTTTTTCCTTTGCACTCAATATATAATTTCTACACACAAAAAACCCCCACATTTCTCCTGAGATACTTTGCATTTGAATTTGAGCACATTATTTGTGTACATGAAGAGAATTTTTAAAATTTTTTTTTATCATTAAATTTTTCCAACAGGCATAACTACTACTTTCAGCAAAATTATAGATTGTTTAGTATCATTACTTGAATACATGAATTAAACAACTTTTTCATTGATAAATAGTTTCATATATATCTGAAACTATTATTTTACACTTAACTCTTTCCAGGCCGATCGACGCTATATCGTTTCCGCGGAACATCCGTTGAGGAACGAAAACGATTCATCGTTTCTCAAAAGAAGTACCATATTTCGCTTCAGAAACTTATCTGATCCTACTTTTAAACTTGCCAAAACCGGTAAGAACAAATGAAGAGAAGTTGAGTTAAGTTTGAACGTCTTTCTTTGTGCTGGAATGTTTTATTTTTATTTTTGAAAGTTGTTTTTTACATTTGTGCTGACATGGCCACGCCCCCTTGGTCTAAACCTGAAAATAGGCTGGTCCTGAAAGAGTTATGCAATGCAAATACTGGAAAACTTAATTTTTGACAGGAACTAAAAACTAAATTTGGTGAAAAGCCCATATAAGCTAAAGGGGAATAGGAGTTAAAATGCATAAAACAGAAAATTTAAATCATGTTATCATCCACTTTTAAAAAAAAGCTCTTTTTTTCTAAAAATTTTATGCCCATGAATGAATTACATTTGCTCGGTAAATTTGCATGCATTTCTAATTCAATCAGCCTTTTCAACTAATTTTCAATTTTGAGTCCTATCTGTTTTCAACATGATTTCTTCTTCCTTGGTATTTCATGCAGCATTTAGTGTATTTTTTTTAAGCAGCCGACATTATCTTGCTGATTGAAACTGATGGTGTCAAAATACTTTTTCTCATATCAACTACAATGTATTAGCATAGTTGCTAATGAACACACAGAATTGTGATGTTTGTTCAGTTTAACTTGTGTATCTTTGGCTTACCATGACTTAAATAATTGTAATAAAATGGAAGAGACAACTTTGCCCCCCTAAAAATAAATAATCCTATTGACATTTGAGGTGGTTAAATCACAAACCGCACAGTGGACTGATCATCTGCCTGTCTTTATTTCTTGTGATCCACAGTTTTTACCAGCTCCCTGAGTCCCAATACTTCTAAGGTGGTATGAAGGGATATGGATAACAAAACAAAATCACAAACCTTGTGTTTTTTGAAGATATGGAAACTGCCTCCGCTAAGAGTTCTTGAAGGTCTTTAGGAAGTAACGACATGTCGCCAATAATGCGGACACACACTCCGTGCTGGGATATCAAATCTCTGTGGAGGTAGAACAAGGCAATAGTGTTAGGCTCATAGTTTCTTGTTTAAGGGTAAAGTTCAAAGTGCAAATAAAGTTAATTTTTTTTTTTTTTAAAACTTTAAAGTGATGGGTAAGAATAAATAATACAGAAGTCAGTCAAATTAAAAAAAATAAAGGGAAAAGACAAACACCACATGGAATATGGAAGTTAAAAAAAAATAAAAAAATTAATCACATATATAAAGCTGACAGAGAGAATGTCTAAAATCAATATTTGAAATATGATTTATTGGCAATCAGGATGTCTTTAAATGATATCAGATAAAAAATTAGTTTGTCTATGAGTTTTCAATGAAATAAAATGAGAGAGAGAATAGCAGTTAAAGGAAAACAAAATTGACGGAATATTGAAAATCAACAAAGAGTTGTCTTGGTTAGATTTGTAGCCATAACAGTCACCCTCTGTTGACATGTTCTTACACCTCGTGTACCCCAAACTTTTTATCTAGTCCCTACAAATGAATGTTCAAAACTGTTTAAAAAAAACAACAAAAAACAAAATATATATATATATATATATATATACTGGTAGATGCTGAACTTACCTTTCTTGCAAAAGACGTTTGAACTTTTCCCTTGATAACTCCATTAAATAGTTCACTTCATCTGGAGATCTCTTAAAGTTTTCTATACTGAAAGCATATACTGTCACCTCATTGATTCCTAAATCTAGGCACCATTCTAGAGTCTGAGATGGAAAAGGGAGATAAAGTAAAAGCTATCTCAATACAAAACCAAAATTGAATAAGGTTGGCAGATATTCAATCAGTATCTATCACAAATAATAAGTCAGCAGATTTTATAAAGCCAAATTTAATTAAAAGTAAATGCTATCCCAGACCTGTAAATGCCACGGGTAACATGTTTTTGTCTTAAAATTTTTTTCACATGGACTATGCTTAGCATAGACAAGATTTGGTATTAAAAAACATTCTTTGATCGTCTGACACAAGAACATCATTTATTGACTTCCAAATCTAAAGTGTTTTTTAGAAAGGGTAGGGAGATATTCTCTTTTATGTCTTTACAAAAATATTATATTAACAATGATAAAATGAAGTGATCAAGAGGGAACGGACTCACCAAATTTATTATAAACAGGAATCAACAGGGGACAGATCGACACACAACATACAAATTGACTCAACAAACTTTCAATCAATCCCTCTCTATACCTCTTGACTATCCTTCACTCCCATTCATTCATAAGCAATGGCTATTTCAATCATTCTCCCATTCCCTATTTCTCACTAACTTACATTAATAAAACTATTCAAACACGAATTCTCATTCAGATCATTTCTCCTCACAACTAATTACAATTCTTATTATCTGTATTCACTACAATTTCTTTAGTATTTATAAACTCATCAATAATCTCTATCATTACTCTGACAAAAATCCTGTGTAACCTTTGACAGATAACCTTCAAACCTACCTTGACTTTATACTTTCATGAGATACCCATTTCTAACAAAACTACTCTAAAGCTGCTGTCCACACTACTCTAGAGCCCTGGTTACATAAACACCACACAAGTCAGCAATCTCTGTACACAAAAGAGTACCCTATTATGAAAATTACAGGTAAGAATTTTA
Source organism: Melibe viridis (assembly GCA_039654465.1). NCBI lineage: Eukaryota > Metazoa > Mollusca > Gastropoda > Nudibranchia > Dendronotidae > Melibe > Melibe viridis. The sequence goes on from JBCIKM010364972.1 coordinate 3,212, forward strand.
AAGGAGGGGGGTAGGGAAATAGTTGTACGCAAATATCCATCTCACCTCGGCAAGTTTGTCAAATCCTTTTACATGTCCCTCAGATTTATTAAGGCTATTTTTGGTTGCAAAACGTCTGTTCCCATCCATGATAATGGCGATGTGTTTTGGTATGGGGCCAGCACACAGCACAGCCTCACAGGCTCTCTGCAGCCACGTTCTCTGCCTTCTTTGAGGGAACCACGACATGACTGGTGGTAGACTGCAGATGAAAAGACAAGAGAAAACCATCATCAGGCAAAAAAAATTGTGTGAAGATCGGATTGTTGGCAAATTGTACCCATTGCAATAAAAATTTAACATGTGATTTTTTTTTTTTTATTTACTCATAAACCAAGATAATTTTTGGATATTTATTCTTAATGTTATGAAAATTATAGTGGAACATCCATCATGTTAAAAGACAGCAGAAATAACAAGACCCCAAGAATAATATATGCGACATGAAAATCCCAGAATTTTTTCCTCAAATGAAGAAAAGAGGAGCTGGCACTGGATATAGATGAAAATAAACGGAAAATAGTATAAGCACAGTGTTGAGGTGAGTCAAAGCCAAAGAGAGAAAGGAAAAAAAAAAACATGAAGTTGTCGGAGGAGGGAATCGAACCCAGGACCTGCCATGGCACCGATTTGCCTGGCCACAACCAGAACAGCAGGCTTACCAACTGAGCCATCCCCCACTCACAAACACTGTTTTGGTTGTCCCTTCTCTCTTGGCAACACATTACACACAAACATGACACAGAAAGACAAACGACTCGTGGGGAGCATGCTCCGCAATGGTGTGCATATTCGCAAATGAAGAAAAGAGGAGCTGGCATATATATAAACCAATGCAAACTCTCAACAAACCAGTCTCCATCAGTGAACTTACTCTAATGGCGTAGATTTAATTTCGTGGATTAATGTGTATGAATTCTTATGGCAGTTAAGAGTGGTAAGTTGTCTATCTACTATATTTTGCTAATAATAGTATTGTTATTTTATATGTATGTTTTTATGCACTATTATGTTTGCTATGTATTATTACAAGTACAAAATTTAATTAATAATAATAATTACACAAAACAATTTATGATTACCTGGATGGAAATCGAAACACACAATGGAAAGATTGAAATAATAATATTATTATTTAACGCTGGACTCGAACCAAGATGAGCAGTCTAAAAGACCTGCCCACCCACGGCTCATGCTTAATGCTTTGAAACCAGGCTTACACCATCTATTCTCTACCTTCTGCCAATTCAACAGCGACCACCTATTCACCCGTTATTGGTACCATTCATCCCCAGCATCCTTCACTTGACTTCACCCTTTCCTAGTACAATCAAAATCTCAGTCAAGGACAACAATTCCTTCTACTCGCCAATTACCATCTCCCAAGGGCGAAGAACTTATCAGAGACAAACTTTAACCAGGCATTGGCCTTGAACTACCCCCCCTCCCCCCAACCTACTCCAATGTAACATGCTCACCTAAGACCATCAATCCACGCTACAGAAACAAACACCGTCCCACCCTTTCCTTCCACTGTGTAGTGCCCCTTGCCTTAGTCCCTCCTCCCTCAACAGACAGTTGTGAGCGAACATTCAATACAATGACATAATAACACCTCCCTCCCATTGCGTCCAAACCGACTTAGTTACATAAACAGTGATTTCTGTGTGCACCACCACTGGACCAATAGGGACACCACCCCGCCTTGTGAACAGCTATTGAGTGACCGACCTGTCCCGCAAGGTGCCTTTGATGAGTGCCATCATCGTAAGGAGAATCGGCTGAAGGAGCGACGCCACAACAATAGAGATCAGATCAAAGGAGGTCAAATAATTGCACCTTTAGGGAATCACTGTTTCAATGATGTTATTATAATCTATGCAAACAAATCATATTCCTTTTCTATATTTTTATAAACAGATTGTTTGAGTACTCAGAGTCTTGACACTTTAATTAATTTTAATTATGTTTTTTGTACTTGAGTGTTTGCAAGGTCAAAACGAGCCATTCACCACAAATAAAATATTAGTGGTGTTCATTTATTTTCCTCAAAAACCTACTAAACATAATTTCCCACAGAAAATTGTGGAAGCGTGGGGCAACATTCTTGGTTTTCTATTGGGAGAAGGAAAATTAAGAATCGGGAGATATTACCAAAGGCACAGCCATGGCCTCTAATAAAAATTTATTAAAATAATAAGAGTAAATCCCTGGCCTCTTCTCGTTGCTATATAATATAATTGAGGAGGGGTGAAGTTACCTATTTGCAATCAATCTCAGTCAAGAAGCAGCTACAACGGATATTTTATAATTTTATAGTTAGTGAAGACAAAATTACAAATTTACTCCTTTTGGAGATTCAGGGGCTTTCCTGAAATAATGTTTAAAACCATTAACTTGGGTCCAGAGATTCCATAAAACCTGTGTTTAGAAGTATTTAGAGTACAAAGAGGGGGATGCATCAATAACATTAAATTTGTTTGTTTGCGACCTGTTATTTTGGAATTTAGGACCACAAATTAAGTGTGGGAAGGGGGGATACAAATTATATTATTCACTTTTAAGTTGAACAAAATTGCATGAATTTACAAAATAAATACCGTTTGAGTTAGAGTGAGAGGATATTGGAAGTAACTTGGTGTGTGTCTGAGTCTAATCAGAACAAACAAAATTTCAAAATGTTTATTCAGACTTGCCCGAATAGTCGCTCCATTGTCAGAAACATGATACTTAGCAGTGGAAAAATCTTTCCTCGGGTTATCTGAAATGTGCCTTGCAAATAAACATGTTCCAGCCTCAAATTAGATCAGATTAGCTGTAAAGGGGCTCTACTATCTCTCTAGTCCCTTGCCAGCCTTTGGAAACAAACTTTGGGTTTATTAGATAATCTCTCGGGATATAGTCTACATCTTGAGAAGATAAGGGCGTAAAAACAAAACAAAACTTAAAATCTAAATCTAACAGATGGCCGATGCGTAATATTGGGACTGAAAAATCTTATTTACACTTTTAACCAAGAATTTCAATTCCCATTTTCAGAACAAGCCAACGAAGAAAGTCTTCAAAGCCCCAACACAGGTTGATGAAATTTGTTGTTTTTGTATTCTGTTGGAGATTCACTCATCGCTTGATAGTTTCAGAGTAACGCAACAAACTACTCAAAGAATATGGGCTTCAAACTCCAGAAATAAATTTTGAGGAAGAAAACAGAATGAATTAAATTGCATTCTCCATCAGTACCAACCTCGGTCAATCGGTCGTGTCTGTGCTACGTAGCAAGCCCCTACGGAAACAGTCATTGAATGGGTGTGTTGTTTTTTTCTTGTCAAGCTGTGGCAAAGGATCGGAGTGTGCTTTTGATAAAAAAATAGTTCGAAGCAATTTATGACAGATTACCCATAAATAAGGATGAAAATATTCTTAAATGTTATCATATTATTAAAGAATGTAATAGTACTTAAATAAAGAGAACTGAATAGATTGAAGTCAAATGGATACTCTGTGCAATATATCAATCCGCCATCGACACACAATGTACGGCCAACTTCAGTTCAACAAGCCGAGCGAATGACTGCCATTTCAGTGGCTAACCGCCATAGACAGTACGAAAGACTGTCAGAAATCAGTTAAACATGATACTTTATAAATTATTCGACACAGAAAATATACCCTAAAATGGATACTGATATCTCTCAGTCATCAGCATTAGAGTCAGGTAAGTAGATTTTATCTCGTTGTACTTACTTTTTCGAAATTTTCTCAATCGACTCGATCGCTCACTCCATGTTGTTTTCTCTTTCAGAGCTCTATTTTCTGATCGCTCGGTTTCTAAGTGCTGGACCATGCAAGAAGACATCTGAGGTGAGTTGATTTTCTTTTTAAGTAGTTGATTTCAATTAAATTCTTCCACCTGACATCTGTTTTTTCTTTCATTTCAGGTCCTACTGGAAGAACTGGAAGAGTTCAAGGTGAGCATCCTCTTTTGTCATATATCATCACGCTCATATTTTCCATAATTTAAAAAATTATTTTCACATATTTCTCATGTTTTTAATGAAAATATTGTAGAGTTTCTTAATAGAATTATGTGTCAGTGATTTATTTCTATATTCATACACTTAAAAGGTGCTTTTTTACATTTTTTCAGCTTCTTCAAAAGCGAGTGGATTGGGAAGGAAATCAGCATTTCAGAACCTATGATAACTTGGTACGCTCTGAAAACGACGTGCGCTTGTTTTAAATAGGCACAACTTTGAAATAATTTATTTTTCAAGATGCTAGAGGGTCATTAAATATAGTGACCTGTATTTTGTAGGAAAAAATTCCAGCTTTCCATTGGTGTATAGGTCAAAATTGAAAAATAAGTCAGGAAAAAGATATTAATTGAAATAGTTGTGAACATTTATCCCTATACCATTTTTACAATTCGTTTAGCTCAGGCTGTGTGACGTCATAAATGTGCAGTTAAAATTGACCAATCCGAGAGATCGATTCTGATGTACTATATTCACTCGGATGTAAATTGTAAGAAAAATTTCCATTGGCTCAAAGTATGAAAGTAGGTCGTGTTTACAATCTAAATAGGTCAAGTTTATGTACATGATACAATCTACCCGTAGATTTCACACGGCACTCAGTTTAGCCATTCTAGACACGGACTGTGATTTTTTAATTTTCTTTTTGTGTGTGTGATTTTATTTGAACCCTATTATTACTTTTTCGATTAAATCATTAGAATTTGTTTTGCATATCTAGGTGTACTTGAATAGGCACATTCGAAGCGATCACTTGTTACGGATTGTTGAAAGAATCGGCCCTCTGTTGGATAAAGAAATTAAACCGAGTGTCCCTGGGGTTAGATCTCTTCTTGGAGCTGGAACTCTTTCAGTGTTGAGGACATCCGAAGGTAACAGTAACAGAATTCACTTTGTGGAATGTCATCCATTTATCCTATTTCAAATCAAACCAATCTTCACATTGGTGTCTGTTTATTCCCCCTCCCCCTTTTTCCTGGCCCCCTCCCTCTTCACTGGGTTCCTGTGTTTTTCATATATGATTAATCTATCAAATATACAGACCTGTTATTTGATTCACCAGGGCCTACCTAATCCTTGTGTGGTCATCGTGAACCTTTTCTTTTGTGGTGGTATACTGAGGTTTTGAAGTGCAGTGCTTTTATTATCTTTAATTAGCCTACTAATATTACAGAGTGATGAAAAATGAAGTTACCCTAAGGTTATTTTTTCAGCTATCTATGGGTTACATGTCCTGAAGTCTTGTATATATAAAATTGTTTTTCTTTACAAATGTAATCATAAAATTCCATTTGTAATTTTTTTACCTGGTTCTCTCCTCTCAATTTTCTCTGCTTTCTCTTAGGAAGAAAGCCATGAGAAAGAAAGGAATATATGTGCAATTTATCTCTTGGCAAATACTTTTACCTTGTCCTGCAGATCTTGAAAGACCAAAATGGGGCTTGATGCAACACTTAGTGCGAAGGAATGGGGCTCCACATCACCCCCCTCGGAACCTGGCTCCTCCAAATTTAGGTGAGAGAGCACTTTGAATGTTATCTTTTGCCATTAACGTTGTTCCTTGTTTTCGTTCCTGTAAATGCAGTGATCATGCGAATTGCAAAAATAAGCTAGACATTTAATCTCTTTAGTGGAATTTTTATGATTGCTTTATCTTCTTCTCTATCCTTTTCTTTGATACATACTGCTTTGTTTTGGCCATCATATCCTCAAAATAAAATAAAATCAAAATTATGATCAGAATGTCGAGTCTTACTTTAATTGACATTGAGGAATAGAAATTCTATGCCCTCCTTTACTAGATATTGTTAGCACATAAAGCTAAGTACTGAATTTCTTTTTGGACATTGACATTAACATTTGAATTTATTTTGCACTGGCGCTTTACAAATTAAATCTACTCAGAAACATTTCACTAATCAATTGTCCTGCGAATTTACACAAACACATACTACACACTCAGAAACACCTCCATTTATCGCAGTGTGAGCAAGTCAGACAAGACAAATGACTATATCTATCACTATTGACATATTTATAGCTGCTCGTCATGTAAATAGGCTCACACACAATCTCTCAAACACAATATACACACACATGCTCAAACAGGTGCAAAAAACAGCACACAACCACACACATGGGTACAGGCAAATAACTCAGATGTGTTCATTTCCATCTCTCATAAGGAATACCTGCGATTCAAAAAATACTTTTGATGTACGCAACCATTAAACTAAAAAAGGAGGTAACAATATCGGAGTTAAATATTAGAAAAGTACTACCCTTACTACCTCCACCACTACTACTATTAACATTACCAACACTGCTTTTTGTTTCATGATAGATTTGGACGTAATTGACCAGGCGTGTTTGCTCACCCATATCAATTTGCCTTGGTTTGTTGATGTTGTCCTTTGGTAATTTACCCTGTGATAATTTTATTGTTTTCCATTCCAGGATTTGTGATGCCTGCCTACCAACTGACAGGCGTAGTTCGACCTCACAGCGCTGTTCCAACTTCTCTGTACAACAAATTCAGCTTATACGGCAGAAAACTTGGTCACTTGGACTCTGTTTACTGTGTGCTCTTTGACAGAACAGGAAACTATATATTCACTGTAAGACGTCGTTTCACTTTGTACAAAAGTATATATACTAAAATGTGATTTAGAAAGCCTTCCACTCTCATATGATCAATTTCTACCGCTCTTTAACCCAAAAATAGTGCAATCTAAAGCAAACTGGAAAACTAATTAAGATGGAACCATGCCCATTTTAGTAATGCCTCACAAAATGTTTCAGAAAGTTTACAAAATTGTAGGTAGATAATGCAAAGTATTTCCACACAGTGACATCATTTCCATTGTAAGGACAACAAGCAAAAGCTGATTGTAACGCAGTAAAGCGAGATGGTATTCTAATGTCAAAATCTCCCAAGCAGAATTTCCACATCATGAAATGACATCACAGTGGATTTATAGCTCATTAACCTCACATTAAATACACTGAGTTCTGATGGTAGTGATAGACTTTATCTTGATGCAATGAATGTTTTTTGACAAAGCAATAACAATTCACTTCTTAATTTCTGCTTGATTTTTTTATGTCCCTATATTCTTATCTTGATTTCTGTTTTTGCTTATATTGCTTTAAAGACTTGAATATTTTTGTAATCAATTTCCTAGGGTGCTGATGATACACTAGTCAAAATATGGAGCAGGCACGATCTTCGTCTGCTTGCCACATTGCGAGGTCATTCAGCAGAAATAACTGACATGGCGCTGTCTTTTGAGAACACTTTTCTGGCAAGCGTCAGTTTAGATAAATCCGTCCGAGTTTGGTGTGTTCGCACTAAAGCGCAACAAGCAGTTCTCCACGCTCACTCCAGTATGATAACATCAGTACAGGTATTTTGCTATGTGAATTTGTGTAGTTTGTGTTTGCGTGTGTTTGTATGTGCTTGTGATTATATGTTGATCAGAATGCATAGAATTGTGTTTTGAGCTGGTGTTGTTGTATGTATGTACTTAATTTGCTTCTATAATTTTGATAGAAATTCATCTGATACATCTGGTTAGTATTAGTGGTAAAGGTTATGAAAGGAGCTTAACTCTTTGTGCAGTATTCATCATTGACGGGCAATGGTTATAGATTGGTGGTGGGGGAAATATTTGCCATCTCTCATCTAAGTTCGTTAATGTTACAGCCCTTCTTTTCTTAATTTGTTGCGCACATCTAACGTTTTTGTCAGTGTATATGTGAGGTTGT
>JBCIKM010365194.1:0-11051 GCA_039654465.1 Melibe viridis
CTCAGGACAGAAAGGAGTAGGGGAAAAAGTAAGACAAAAAGCTTCAGTGAAAGAAAAGAAACAGAAGTAGAAGAGGTTCCAAGGACGCCTCCAACCTCAATTCCTCAGTGGACAGACTGTAGAGAGACAATTAATTAATAACAAAAACAAAACCCTCAACAACCAAAAATCAACAATCACCATCACCAATAACAGCACTGTGGTAAATGTAGACCTAGGATTTAAAACTTCAACCTCCCCAACATCTGCTTCCACGGAAAGTGTGGACCATCTATCCCAATGGGGACCAGTTGAAAGTGCCCACACCATAGATATTATGATACAGGTTGTGGGTATATCATATGAGCAAGGGAAATGAAACAAAGGAGATGTCAGCAGTTGAAGTATGACTTTAAGGTTTCCTATGGCACATCGTGATCAACCATTACTTACCAAGATATCAAGCTGGTGTTTTCTTCTACCTCATAAATGATTTGATTATAAAAAGATCTAAAGCTATTAACAGCATTTAAAAAAGACTTGAAAAAACAAAAAACAAACCCATGATAATGATACAAAAAAGCAAAAATCAGTTTAAAAAATATAAATAACAATCAAATATAAATTCCAAAAAAGGAATTCTGGACTCTAATGAGTTTCAATCTGATTGCATCTTGTATTTCAAAATGAAGATTTCATTCATCGTGTTCTATGAATAAACACAATTTGCATGTCTATCCATATATAACTTATTGAGACTGTAATGCACAGATGTCTTGCCTCCACTAGTATTGTTTCCACAGACTGTCACAATTGTACCATTCCTCTATAAAATGGCGAAAGTAGAACAAATACAGAATTAAGCTTTGATTGATTTTGGTTTTTTTCTTTACCTGATATCAAGGTTATTTACAGAATACCTAGAAGAGATGTTGAACTTTTGAAGGCGGTAAGATTGCAGTGGCAAGTAAGAAAAAGGCTTTTTACCCTCACTTTGATCCTGCAACAGCGCAATAAATTTTATGAGAATGAACAACTCAGCCAACCTTAATAGACACACACTATGACCCTGACAACAACCAGCTCTACAGCTTGCTAAAAACACACCATGGGCCACCAACAGTTTTATTCATCAGCAACAGACAAGATTTGAAAACAGATTTTGACATCCAGGTGACTCTGTTTGTTGACCAGTTCATCCCGGGCTTACATCAATTAGGAGAGCACTTAAATTTCCACAACCCACTTGACGAGAGAGATGAACTCAACAGGTTATTCAGGGAATCATTGATGAAAAAAATTCTGGGAAAACTTGTGAAAGACTTTAGAGGAAGCTCTCCCTGTTGCACTATCGATGACCTTTTCCTTTAATGATGCTAAAGAACAATTTAAAAAAAGAGGGATTTATGCTGTACTGTAAAACAAACTAGCCATGGGCATCAAGACTACAATGCTTAAGTAAAAAAAGCTGATAAATCATATTAATTAAGACTTTTGGTATCTTTTTCGATCTACATAATTTTACCCAAACTATGATTATTTCTTGAAGTCAGAGTGTTACAAATGCAAAATAAGGGGGCCATATTTGGAAAAATGTCTTTAAGTTCAACTGAAAGAAAGAGAGACAGTGCAAGAATTGTAAGAAAGCAAAACAAGAGGAGTGTGTCCACAGGTCATGAATAAAACAAAAAAGGAAGATGCAAACAGTCTGCGGGGAAGAAATGAGACCCATCAAAAGGCACAGCAGGCTGAATTGGAGGTGGATGGAAAACTTATGAAATCACAAATACACACAATGGCTTTTGTTACCTTGATCACAATATAGAAAATGTGAAAGGCTGTTTTCCAGATTCCAGTAAAATAAAAAATGTGAGATGCAGGAGAGCAAATTAAGGTTTTCAGATCATTCAAAAGCAAGGTAGAGTATGAAATTTGAATCAAACATCTCTTGGTACTGGCATTGGAAGGAGTAAAATCAGGTCTTTGCTCAGGAAAAAAACTGGTTACATGAAATACAGTTGAATTGGTTGCAAACATTTTCATTCAAATTCATCTTCGACCACATCTTGGGAGAAAAAAATTACTAGAGACCACTTCAGTTGTTTTGATAGGATGCAAGCAACACAGAATATTCTGAATGCTGTTAGCAGTATTAGTAGAGCAAAAAGAACTCCATTTTCAAACAAAGAAAGGATGGGAAATGAATTTTGAAAACCTGAAAAATAAAAACGGAAGAGCCAGAAAGAGATTTTAAGGACAGGGAGACCCCTAATTTCATTATGCCTATTACCAAACCATCGAGTCAAATTCAAATCTGTGGTGCCTCTTTCTACAATGAGAGAATTAAAAACCAAATCCTTAGCACTGTGTCACATCAACTGGAATTGCTGCGGCAAACAAAAAAGTACCAAGGCCATCTCCAGTGCAAAATAGGCAACAGACTTCGGGAAATCCCATTAGAGAGTCTATTTCACAGCAACAACAATGACAGGCCACCAAAAGCAGATAGCAGAGTCTATCAAACGCTATCAATATCCCTGCACTTTTCCAAGTACAACAATGACTTTTTTGCTAGCACTTCTATGTTTTGTTAAGTATTATCAAATTTACAAAATAGGAGATGCTGCATATGCATGCTTGTCTGGTCTTTTGTAGTACTGTTCTGTTTTAAGGGTTTTACAACTTGCCTTACAAAACACTTTTTGCTTTGTGGTGAATCTTGGGCTGACAGTAAAATAATTCCAGTCTACAGCCATGCTTCTTTTACAAGTAACTTGAGACAATAAGGAAGGAACCTCTTTCCAGTTGGACTTGATTTCATAGCGACGAGTTGATAGTGCTACAGCATCAACAATTTTATAATACATGGTCAATTGTTTGTCACTTAGAGAGACCAGCTTTATATTTCACTTTTTTTTTTTACCCATGTTTGAAAGGGGCTATGGCAAAAATGTTATCTCTTGTTATGTGATCTACAGAAGTTTCCCCATAACACATTGCTACTACCTATAAAGCTCCTGACAGTTCTTTTAATACATAATACAGAGTGAGAGAGGAAAGAGGGCTAGAAATTGGCCATTGTACACATCCATTATGATTATTAAATAAATCTCATTCTGAACAGGTACACATTTTGAAGAACAAAATGCAGAAAGATGGTCCATAAATGAAAGAAAATGAAGAAATGTGGAGAAAATTAAACAACAATTCTACAAAATAATTTTGTGCATATTAGAGTCAAATAACAAAGGCATCCATGTACCCGGTAACCAAGATTTTCAAGAACAACTAATAGGAAAAAGAAGTGACTAGAAGAAGGCAAGGATTAACATACTTTTTGTGTGTGCGAGTGCAAAGAGAAGGTTTTTCTCAAAACAGAATCAAAATAATTCTGTTCTTATTAAAAAAAAAAGAAAAAGAAAAAAAAGGAAGATTTCAACAACTGAACAAATAACAAGCTTTGCCTGATTAGCAAACTTGATTGTTAACTTTTTTCTCTTTTTTGAAAATACAAAACAAAAATAAACCAGTGCAGTGATAAATAGTCATTGAGCTTCACCAGCTCTACTAATCCATGAAGTGAAAGAAGAGAAAGCACCAGGTAGCTGAAGTTGCAGTTATTAGCCGCAATTTATTCTTTTCTATCTCTGTGCCTAGATTTCCCTTTCATACGGACAAAAACCCTACACCCCATTTTGATTTGCTCACAAACACGAGAACAGGCAAAGCTTCAACAGCTTCTGATGCCTCTAATACAAAGCAACAAACTAAGGGAGGCCAATGCATGACATTCTAACTCAAGAAATGAACATAGTTTTTTTTATAAGTGTACCTTAGAAAAATAAAATCAGTACAGTAAGCTCTTCGCTTTTTAACTTCTCAGATGCAAGTCTATAGACGTGAACAAGAGAATACAGCATGAAAGACCCCCAAAATCACAGATCAGATATTCTAAGATGTTTCCTTGAGGAGTCCAAATTATTCTGATGGCATGTGGGAAAACAGACTTGTAATAATACTATGCACACATCTTTCATACAGTCAGCTACATTTCAACTTCATTTCCTTTTCAGCTTTTCTGGGTTATTTGAGGCCATGTTGGTAAAATCTCGGAAAACATCTTGAAAAGTTTCGTCCCCTGTTGGATGAAAAAGAAAACAACAATGGCAATGCAGCTCACACGAATCACAATGAGTGAACTATTCAAAACTATAATAACAAAAACCATGATAAGTCACAAAATGATAACAATAAAAACCATGATAAGTCACAAAATGATCATAATAAAAATCATGATAAGTCACAAAATGATCATAATAAAAATCATGATAAATCACAAAATGATCATAATAAAAATCATGATAAATCACAAAATGATAATAATAAAAATCATGATAAATCTCAAAATGATGATAATAACAATCATGATAAATCACAAAATGATAATAATAAAAATAAAAACGATAGCATGATAGAGATAACAATAGTATCAAACCCTAGTGAGTATCAGAGTTCTTCACAGACTACTCAGTAGCTAAATATCAGAAAAAAAGTTGTTCTTTAAAATCACAGCATCCCAAATTAGAATCACTATAGAAATTTTGTTCATCGGTAGATATACAAACCGACAATATTCTCATATCTTTAAAACGCTGAGATGAGACTCCTTACCTGGATTGTATAAATAGCCATCCCCCTCTTTCATCTCATCATTGAGGTTGGCTAAACGTAATCTGGAATAAAAAATATCATCTCATGTTTGAATGCACTTTCTCCATTTACGGCTCTCAGCTTATGAAGTTGCCATACCTTTGTTTTCTCTTTTGGCCTGTCCGCCAGTGAACAGGAAAGAAAGTGCTACAGCCTAGGCAATCATGAAGGGAATAGATTATTCATCGAGCTTACACTCAATACAAACAGGAATCACCCATGTTGTCCACGGCAAACCACGATACCCCCGGCCAGGGCTCAAACCTCACACCCTTCGGTCTGCAAGTCGAACATACTACCAACTGAGCTATCAGGACACCAGTTATGTATTATTAATATTATTATTATGTATAAATAATTAATTACCATCCCAATGATACAGCTTGGCATGTAACTTCTCGCCATTGGCGCAGGAAAATACATCTCTGAAATATCTTACCTTTAAAACATTCTTATTCAGTTAGACCATAAAAGCATTGAAAATATCACTACTAAAGAATTAAAAAAACATTTTTGAAAAAATAAAATCAATCATCTACTTACAACGTAACTATATCAGCATGAGCATTCTCCACGGCAATCATCAATGGAGTCTGCAAGAGAAAGGAACACTTTGTCAACTCCTTCATTGCACATTCTGATACTTTTTTAAAGAATCAGGGCAAGCATGAATACCTTGACTGTTGATTATCTTTTTATACAGTGAAAATTCCTTCCAATATCTCGCCAGGTACATGCATATTTCAACGTAAAAGTATTATAATCAAGGGCAGTAATATTCAGCACAGCTGAATCAGTCAGTTAAATAAAGGAAGGAAAATCTTAAAAGTCTGTAGTGGAAATTCCCTATACAGTTATGAACTGACACTGAAAAGCATATAAGCAAATCCGCAAGGGCCAGTGAAGATAAAAGTTCTAATGGCTTACCTGCCCTTGATTGTCTTTGGCATTTTGATCGGCTTTCCTTTTCAGGAACTGGCAAACTTGCCTATGAAATGGTAGAAAAATATGGAGAGTGAGAAGGTTTTAACACATAAATCACTGTGGAGACAAAAAGTTTGGAGTTGGAGAACTAATACTGGAGTGGCTGAAGGATAAATTAAAAAAAACACATGTATGATGATAAAGATACTATTTTCTGTCTGAAAAGCATGACCTCCTTCATCAAGTTGCCTTGTGCGATTTCTCCTCCTCCTCCTCCGCCCCTTCCAATTGATTTCAATTTCAAAGACAAAATTATTTTAAGTCAAGAAACTCCATGTACCAGCGGGTAAAGGTATCAGGCTCGATGATAAAGACAATAATATAAAAGAACAGATAAAAAAACCAAAAAAAAACATAGGGCATACTCGAAAAGAACTAGTACTTGAAAACAAAATATAGGCACTCACCCCGTGTGTCCAAGAATGGTTGCGTGATGCAGCGCTGTCCTCCCGTACTTGTCCTTACGATCCAGTTTGGAATTATTCAGCATGAGGAATTCGCAGGCTGCCAGGGAGCCCTAAACACAAGGGTGGTGGCAGAAAATGAGCCGATAATAGATTGATAATTTACAGTGTGAGGATGAAAATTAAATCAGAATTTACCTAAAGGCTCCTTTGAGATTTTATTAAACTACAGTGACCCCTCTGAGTTAAGAACTGGTAGTTTGGCAGCAAATACAAAACGGTTGATGGTTCAGAGCCATAGCACAAAAAGTCTAACTTGCATAGAAAAATATATTTTAAGAAAGATCTACGTATTCGGCAATACAAAAAGATATAATTTTCAATGATCACAAAATATATCACAGTTCATAAATTTATAAAAATTATGAAATAATTCAAAGAATATATCCATTAGGATTAGACACTTAACATTTTTAAGCACTCCTTTTTTTTTCTGTAAAATGATTCCATTTTCTTACAAAAAATTGCAGTTTCACTGGGGTATAAGTGTGTCCTTAAAGAGTATGTATAGTTCATGTTCTCGGATTAAAGAAGAAGTTTCTAACTTCAGTTAACACTTTGCATTCATAATTGGTTTCACATTTTCCCAAGCAAATATCAACTAAAATAATCTGACAACAAAAATGAAAATAAGTTTTCAGATATTATTGGCACCCATGAGCCCAGCAGTTGGACCAACTTCAAAATATTCCAACTCTAACAAAGTTTTCCATGCATAACATATTCCATGCCCTAATTGTGACCACCCAAATCATTCAAGATGGACCTTACTATCCGTCCACAGGCAGTGGTCACAGGCTTACAAATAAGTTAAACACGACAAAGACAGGGCTCGGTGGCTCAATTGGTAAGGCATTGTACTCCAATGCTGAAGAGCATGGGTTCAATTCCTACGGTACCATCAAGACCAACCATACTGTCAAACTACTGCCTGGGTTGTCCTTGGAAGACCCAGAAGGCACATGTCGCCCATAAGATGAATTACAGGAGTTTTTATCTTTTTTTTTTTTTTTTTTTTTTTTTAAAATTTAGAAAGGCACAGGCTTGCCCTTACTGTCTGCACAACCTTCATGATGGGCGTCCGTCCTTCCTCCTCCAGGTTGACCAAGTTTGGGTCAGCTCGGTTTGCCAGGGCCTCTACCATGACAGGCAGATTCCGGGCCCCACTGGCCTTGTACAGGAGGAGGTTCGGGTCCAATTTGCTCATGTCCTCCCATGAGGTGGTGCGCTCGTCCTGCTCAACATCCGGGCATGAATCGTCAGAACTTCCAAGATCAAAACCTGAACATTTATTTTAAGCAAAGTAGAAAAAACATGCCCATGTAAATAAAAGAAAAAAATGTTCCTTTTAAAATAAAAATGATAATAATAATAAAAAAATTAAGGACAAGAAGTACCTGCAGTCAAACCAAGCTATCCCACCGACCAAAGGATCAGGTAAAAGTTGATGTATGATTGCATTATCACAGGCAAAGCTGTGTACACAAGAATTCATTCTGTACTCCATGAGAGAAAAAAAAGCGGTTTGGTGAGAATTGTGAATTGACAGGTGGAAGTATAACCAGGTTTTACTGTGCCGTGACAACTTAAGAGAAATGATGTTTAAAACTACGAAGCTAAAAAAAACAAAAAAAATGTCCTTACACACGCCTACACTGCCTAAAAACTTTATGGAAAATAAGACAACAGCAACAATGGTTAGCAGAGTCATGCGGTGCTGGAATTAGAGACAGTTAATGGATGACTCACAATGGACAAAATAAAAAAACAAAAAACAAAAAACAACCTTCCAAATAAATGCAATCAATATACATTTATCCACACATTTTCTCATTCCTGGGCCAGCTCAGCAAACTTACGTCCTTCTACACCCTAAAAAATAAAACAATATGCCCAATTTAACTGTTATAAAGTTACGTAAATCCTTGACAAAGTAAATGAAAGATCTCGGTAGGACCTCTCATTGTCCTTTCTATTTTCCTGATAAGAAGCCAACAAGATTTACAAAGTCTGCATTCAAAAAGATAACTTTTTTCAACAGTGTATTTTCAGCAGCTGCTACCAGCAACATTCCTTGGGTGGATGTGAAATCCTGCATCAAACTTCACTTTGGTCATGAAATGACCCTAATCCTAATAGTGCAATGAATGTGAAGCAAGATTATAACAATCTTGGGTTTGGCTTGTAATATATCAGGTTGGGGAAAAAAAAAAAAAAAAATGCGCCGAACTTTGAAGACATAACTTTGTAACCATGTAACCCATTTAGCTGAAACAAACCATGTTTAAAGTGGCACTATATTAACATGATTTTGTAGAATTTGAAAGAAATCGATGCACAAATGTGTTTGCAGCAGTTATTTTTCTAAGAACGGGTGTTTTGGGTCAATATCAAAGCAATAATGAAATGTGATTTTAAATTATCACTTATCTAAATCAATCTAACTCGAAAACTAATCAGAATAGAAATTTGCAAATTTCTGCAATGCCGTAAACTATTCAGATTGTTGTAAAGAAAATTTCAAGAACTTAGTGCTAAGCGTTTCTATACAGTCATTTTCATTGTCAGGAGAATAGGCAAAAACAGAATTTTAGTGTGTGAGAGAAAAATATGAATTCTGAAGCCAAAATCGGCCTAAGCCAAAGTTCCACATCATGAAAATGAAGTCAACGTAGAAAAATGGTTGGTTAAACTTTCCTCGAATTTAGTATACAAAAACCTGAATAATTGTCTGAGTTGTTGCAAAAACTGGAGACTTCTATCTTTATTTGTTCCTCAGTTCCTTAAATGTTTATGAAGGGATTGTTATAAAGCCTAATTTCCTGCAGCTGTCCTTTGACAAACGGTTGTCAAAATCGCATTTGAGCATTATTTGCATTTAAATTTCCTATAATGCGCAATATAGTTGTGTTTTGAGCATGATGAATTTTAGTTAAACAGTGTCCAGGATTACATAGAAATGAGGCTTTTAAGCTCGGCGCGTCTTTTACAAAATTTTATGCCTCACTTGATATATACAAAAATTTACTTGATAATTTTCCCAGGTAAAAATTCTAAACAATTCACAGAATTCTCAATGTTTCCTTCTACAAAATGACGTCACTTACTCCGATCAAGACCCTCAATGACAGTAGTGGAGCTTTTGTCTCCAAATACCAAATCATTAGGACCAGGAGAGTCTTCCACTTTTCCTGCGTCTGAAACATCTTTGCTGTTGTCGATTTCCGGGCTGTTGTCAGAGGAAAATCCTTGACTAGAGCTTGACTTTGAGACAGACATTACGGCTGATGCCCATACAACCACCACGAAGAAGTAGCAATGATGCAAGACATGTCCAGATATTACGTGTTGCAAGCATGGGGATGGTGGACAAGACGAGAACAGATAAAAAAAAAAACAGGGAGGGGGGGAAACCGGTGTTAGTGTGGGCAAAACAACATTTAGAATTTAGACTTTTTTAGGTCATTTGGATTTCATCCTGAGAGCTGACTTCAATTTTGCATGATAAAAAAGCTGAAAATAATCTGAAATATAAAATCATATTTCTAGTCAGAAGTTGATTAAGATAGCTCCTGATGATCTTAAGATGAAAATCATTCCTAAATCTTGATTGTGCCGTGATTGGAATAAGAATAAAATCTGGTCCTTAGTTCTAAAAAAAAGAACATTTACCATTCACGTTGTTCTCTTTTCTTGTTTAAAATAATTTCTATACCATCACTGCTGAAGACAGTACTGAATCAAATTATGAAATCTACCTTTATTGTTGTACCAAGCAAAAGTGACTCTGGATCTCCATAATCTGATCCCCAATATTCAAATCTTATCATGAAGAACAATGAAAGTTGCCAGAACAAATCAATGAATAATAAACTCATTTAATAGCCGTTTTAAAAATCCTTCAACTTAGCAATGATACATAAGCGATTCACACTGAAGGGTATTGAAAGAGGATACTTGACTGAAACGAGAGGAAAGCAATTACATTGGCTATTGGAGCATCTAGTTAATGTTAAATGATAATTACACAAAGACAATAACAAAAAGGATTTGAAAATATTGTTTTATAATGTTAATATCAAACGGTCGTAATGGACAGAGACTAAATGGAAAATAAAAATCAGAGCAAAACACAGCATAAAGTAAAGCTACAACTACACATTGAAAGCTCTTAACATTATAGAAACACAGCGTTAATGGAAGAAACAACAATGGATATCTTTTTCTTTTTAGGCACAGATGCAATCTGTAATGGTTTTAGAAAAAGGAATTGCACATGTTTTCTATGACTTAAGCAGTATGTAATCAAGACAGATATACGTTAAAAAAAACAAAATTTTCAGAGACACTGACCATAAAACATTTACTCACATACCCTGAGGTATTATTTGATAAAGTTATATATAATTTCAGCATTTTCTATATCTAAACTTTGGACAGTACCAAAAGCAAATCATCAAAAATAGAAAATCTTTCCGTGAGGAAGGCGAGAATCACAGTCTGGCAATCTCTAGGTAAAAAGCTTTCTTTAAGTTCATCACTTATACATAAAACAAAAAGAAAAGCAAAAAAAAAATAGAAGCTTAAAAAGCTAAGGCAAGGAAATTAACAAGAACTAAAAATTTATACTGGCATATTGTAAAACCAGGCGTAAAAAGTCTTCACAAAACATCAAAAACCTTCCACGGGTCCTCTTAACTAAAGTGATGTTTAAGATTAGAAGAAGTAGGAGGATACATGTGTTATTCGATACAGAGGATATTTCAACCCCATTAAATACTGGGGCGTATGTGTCAGAGAGGTACAGTGCTCGCCTCTCAAGTGAAAGGTCCGGGTGCGAATCCCATGAACGGCGAAAAATTTTTCCGGTCAATTCTGATCGGTTGTCACTCCCTAGTGGCTTAGAGGTACAGA
>JBCIKM010365409.1:0-11048 GCA_039654465.1 Melibe viridis
CTCTCACAGATAAGTGACAGAGAGATGATTTACATGGAAAAAAAAATCATCTCCCACAAACAAAAGACACACACACAGACAAAGGCACAACAGGTTGAGCCAAGACTATCTAACAGAACACAAAATAGCAGTGCATGTGTGTTTGTGAAAGAGAGCACTCCTGACTGAGAGTGCTAGAAAAAGCAAGACGATAGCTCCAGCTAAAAGACAAGAGACAGAAGTAGACTCACCAAGGACTGGCAGGGTAAATGTCTTCATCGGTTGATTCATGAACAAAACTATGGGAGTTTTGTTCTTGCAGAGACACCAAAGAAGTTTTATGTCGCCCCTTTGGCTTTACAACCCAGCCATGAGACAACTGGATGTAAAAGGCCGTGGCCTTTTGTTTGTTTCAACAAAAGGGCGAACGCTATGACTAAACCAGCAATACAAAGCAAAAAGGCATGCAAATTTTCTCACTAAGCTAATACATCAGAGAAGGTGTGAACAATCTCTGTGGCACATCGTAACCTACCATACCGCTAATATAATAGTTATAGTTATAGTACATGTGTGGTGCCGAGGAAGACACAAGGTTGTTGGGCCGGGTAGGCACTTCCCACACACGTGACTTGAGAGGCAATATCCAGGCATTGTGTTGTCGATGGAGAGGAGGAATGTGGTTACATCACACACCTCTGTTCCACCCCCCCCACCCTCACCTGGTTTAGTCGCATTGTTGTGGCACGTGTCAAGTGTCCAATAGCCTAGCCTTTGTTGTGCGTTACATCGTGAGGCAAGTGAAACATTCTCTTACCATTCATTTTATTACAATTTTGCAAAGATTTCACCATCCCATTCTGTCTCAGAGTGTTGACATCAAGCGAGTTTCACGCCCAGGTCGTTAAAATAGAAAGATAAAGAGGGAAAAAGTGGGCCCGCTGCATGCCATGTGTTGACTTGAAGCGAGGTGATTTTATCCGGATTCCACTGTATATAAAGAACTACTGATACAAAGAACTCATTTGAAAAGTTCCAAGGTGTTTTTTGTATCAATGCTCTTCTGTATACCACTTTGACATGACAAGGGCTTAAAGTTGGTGATCTAAAAAGGTTTCATCATTCCCCAAAAAGTGAGGATGAAGTTCAAATTAGGAGAAGTAACAGATGCCAACATCCTTATCTATGGATGACCCTTTGCTTTCACTTTTTGCAAAGTTAACAAAAGGTATGAGGTGTTCATGAAAAAAAAAGGAACAGTTACACAGTAATAGATGTAAAATGTCCTTTATTGATGGAGAGTTTTGAGAAATTTACAAACATAATTATTTCACAGAGTCAATACAATTTGCCCTTCCATGTTTGTAGCAACGTATATGTTAATATGATTTTCAAATATTTCAATATACAGAGCAGCTGCAATTATGTGATTCAATCAAAGAACAAAACAGTGATTAGTTTATAACTTCCGAAGCGTTCCATACATCTAATTGACGTGATATCACCAGCACCGTACTGAGCAATCATATGTTCATTTTGAAGGAATTTAACACTAACCTTCACCAACCTTAAGATTCTACAAATCATGATATGGTGCAAGTTAACAAATTCCTGTAGATAAAAAGTAAGATTTACTTGTAATAAATTCACACATTAATTCACACACTGTCCTAGGAATTACAAAACTGTGCTTACATGCAAAATGTCTTTTTTGTGTGTACTTTTTGGGGACTTTCAACTGCCACAACTACATCAGCACCATATGGGAATGTAAGATAAAAGGATTAAATAAAAAGCAGATGGATCTCAACACTATCTGAGACATTTATAATATTAATATGTCCACAAGGGGACAACACTATCTCTCACAGAAAAAAGGGGGAAAAAAACCCTACAAAATTAAATAAATATTTTTTACAACAAAACTCTCCATCTCAGGGGAAAAAACATAATATAATGTTACGCAATGTGTAAAATGAAAATAAATAAATACAGAAACAAAAGTATATAACTCTAAATTAAACTGTTGTTATCTATAAAATGCTCCACATTAAAAGAACAACAAAATATACTGGGTGTCTGGTAATATCCAACCCTTTTTTTAGTGTTCATTGAAGGTATACCATTTGACGAATCGCATCAAAATATTAAGATTACTCTGACAAACTGTGTCTAATGATTTTCCCATGATGCTAAAAACGTTATGTCTGATCATGTTGACAAAAGAAGCTTTTATGCTAAGAAATATGAACTGATTGTAAGAATCTTAATAAAGATAAAAACCAAATCAAGCAAAAGTGGTCAACAAGTTGTGGGCATTATTTGTGCAAAAAAAGTAGAAGTAGAAGGCTTGATGAGTGAGAGTGCAATATTAAAAATCATTTGGAAAAGTCACCCGTGATCAACTACGCGTTTCTGATAAAAATGGCAGATCAGAATGATTACCGACACTACCTTTTTACTTCCTGAGGCAAGACTTTATATACTTAATAACTTGAGACAGAGAAAAATACTGTACAATTAGTCAGAATAAAAACCCTGGCATAGAGCATGCACCTGATAATTAAGTGTGACAGAGCTAGCCTCCTGCTCAAATATGCCTTGATGTCGACGTGACCTAAAAAATGAAGTTTGCAGTTTCACATAAAACTGTAGGAATAAAAGCTTTACCCATGAATTTAAATAATGTCAGATATCATGTCATTGGTAGATGGTCAAAAGAATAAAGTGCTTTGAATGCTTTGTGGTATCAATCTAACACAAAGAATATAATAGTAATAGACACTTATCACCATTGAAGTAAGTCCCTTGCATTCGGATGGATTGCCCAAACAATTTGAGATACAGCAGCAAGTAAAGTTTGCGAATGAGAGACTGATATTGGCATGCAGTTGGGGATTTGAAACCCGGTTCTGTTTGCTAATTTTAGTGGGCTTAATCAACTATTAGTACATAGGTAAAATAACATTAATGAAAGCTGTTCGAAATTTTTTTTTCCACATTTAGAGACAAAGCTCAGAAAAAGGTGAATCAGTTTTCAAATGCTGGTAAGAAGGGTCTGAAAGTAGGTGTTGCCTGGTATTTCTGGTTGCCTGATGGATTTATTGTCTTTTTTCATGAAATTTCATGATTTTATCCAACCAATAGGCAATAATTGATTCTTCATTGAAAAATGCTTTGTGAATGTGACTAGCCTAATCAGTAGGGCTGACGCCATAACGTATGTGATTATTAGCTGTTGCTTTCAGTCTAAGCTCTGAAAGTAAAAGATGAGAACTGTAAAATTGTAAGAGACACACTTTATAGATTTCATTGTATTTCTAACCTTGTCATTCCTTTTCATGTTATAATTTTCCAGGAGGGCAAAACAAACCAATAGAAAAGAATTCATCCCCAGGGTATTTTGAAAGTTGAACCAAAAGGTTAAATCCTAAATTGAGTTTCACCAGAAAAAGATAGCTATTTCCCTTTTACAAAAGAGAGAATGACCCTCTGAGTATGAAAATTCATGACATGAATAAGCCATTAAAAAGCCGTATTTTTAGTTAATATCCCCTGGGAACAAGGGTTGTGGAGTGTACAATTTGTATTAATTACTAATATAACACGAAAAATATCTTAGTTTTCTTACTCATTACATCACTGAGAGGGGTGTTTTGAAAAATTATGTTAATCTGCATGATAGAAGATCATTATCAGATCAAGTCTTCAAAGACTGATAAGTCATGTTATGTATATTTTATTTATTTGACCTCTACATAACCCTTGAAAAAGGATGTTCATGAAGCAAAAGTATCCTTTTATTTGAAAAAAAAAATAATTTATGATTTAGAGTGTATGAAATTCTTACATTTTTCATTCAATTGGTCTTAGTTTGGCATCACTCATACTGAAGGAGAAAAATATTACTTGTAAATGGTATTGTTTCAATGCATCTTGCAAAAAATTAAGCCACAGCAGAAAAGAGTCCCTAACTGGAAGCTATCATCATTTTTACAGCAGTTGATGAAAAGATATGAATTTTAATATTATGATGATTATTTTCAATTAATTTTCTTTTAATGGTATAAATGTTGATTTATAACCATAGCTTGTTATACAAAATGCATATGCAAAAAAAAAAAAAAATTCAGTAAAATTTCACAGCATTTCATCATTTTGTTAGAAATGGCAAGAGAAGAATGCTTGGGATATGCTTTGTTGGCACCCAGTACATTAAGTAAACAATTCTATAGTGGCAGTTTCAATCAACTTGCTCATCTGTACTTAACACTGGAAAAAACATAAACAAACAAACATAGCACACTCACACAAATCTTATGTCCCTGTTTCTCTCTTTCTCTCTCTAACTCTCTCCCTTGACACCACACACACATAAACAAATGCACACACACACACACACACACACTTTATACCTGCACACATGTATTGAAGTTATCGTGTGCATTACCAGGAAGGTGTTTCAGGAGTAAATACAAATATACAAAAAGAAAAAAAAACAATACATAGTTGGTACACAGCAACATAATTACAGTCCATTTTGGAGATATGCTCACTTCCATGGGTGCGCATGCACACATATACATGCCCATTTTGGAGGTATGCTCACTTCCAAGGGTGCACATGCAAACACATACACACACACACACAACACACTTTTAGATTTATGATAGCATCTGGTTTCTATCATTAATCCTGAGATGAGACAATCGATGAGTCTTTATTCAAATGTCTTGAGTTCAGGTGGTTGAAAAATCCCCATGATTGAATAGGGTTATGGTGGTAAGTCAATTCGAGGCTGTAGTTTTCAGTGTCCATCCAAAGCCTTCAAGTATTTCTGATTGATAAGCTTGGGGATTACTTTGTGTCTGTTGGACAAAGATAAAATTGGTTAGAGTTTCAGGTTTTTAATAAGAATTCCTGTATCTGCTTCTTTGCTTCTAAAAAGAACTTTACAACAATGCTGGATATCTCACATCTCTCTTTCTCTCTATCTTCCTCCCTCCCTCTCTCTTTCCTCTCTCCTTCCCTCTTCTCTCTCTGAGTATGCGTGTCTAATTGTCCATCTGTTGGTCCATCTGCCAGTAAACGAGTCAGTCAGTCAGTTAGTCTATTAGTCATTCTGTCTTTCTGTCTGAGGCTGTCTGTTTTATTTTTCAGTCTGTTTTGTTTTGTCTCCTTTCTCTCTCTGTCTCTCTTTTACTGTCTCTTTATTTCTCTCTCTTTCTCACTCTAAACTTTGTTATCCCTTACTAATCTTACCTGCATGCTTTGTTCACACAAACAGACAGACAATAAGGGTTACCTACCTGAGAGGAATTAGACAGAAAATAAGGACAGGGAAAAACATCTTCAGGTATGGCCATGGTGCAAAACCAAATGCACACAGAACAGCCAGTTGAGTCAGTTGGAGGGAAGTAAACAAATGCATCTTTCTCTGTGGGACTCTGCAGATGTAGTGGCTGGGAGGATATGCTGACTGTAGAAACAAATAATAATAATAATAATTCTTTATTTATCCAAGCATGGAAATTTCTTTACAGACGTGTACATGGGCATGCATTTCTATGGATGGTTTTAGTATAATAAAATAGATAACTGAGGTAAAAAAAAACCCAACTACTAGTACATGGGGAGCCCTCACAATTAAACTTGCACGCTATCTCATACCTCAAAAAAGTAATCAGCTGGTAGGTGTCAAGATTTAGTAATCAATGCTTGATAGTTTTATAAATGATCAAAAAGAATAGAAAACTGACCAAATGAGAAATATATCTTTCTTAACCCTTGATATACAGTACATTGCAAGTTACATTTGACCCTAAGTCTTCTGAAATGTGTTTTCATGGGTTTTATTTGAGCTGAAAATTACGCATATTGCTCAATAACGTCATTTACCCATAGACAAATATAAACAAGGTATGTAACAGGAGGGAGGATATGAGAGTGTTTCAAAAGATCATGAAAGGCTGTTGTCTGCTGCTCAGCCAAACCTGTCAACAATGCCTGATGCCAGTGGAATTGTAGATAAGCTTCTCTTTTTTGCAGAGTTCTTTCAATACAAAAGGTTTCTGGACCATATCTTTGCATTCCATTATGAGCATGTGCTTTAATTCAGGCACACCGATGATAACACAATGGCAAAATCAACAGCCTAGTTTATCCTGGTTGGCAGTAAATTTAATAATGCTACACGTTTTCACAAGAAGTAAATCTTTATTCTTCAAGAGGACAAAAATTCATCCAGCACTTAATCAATGCCAGCCTGATGATCCTGTGAGATTACTGTTCTACTGATTGGTGTTTTATGTTTGTTTGTTTGTTGGAGGTTTTAGGGCCCCACGACACACGACGGTCATAGAGGAGCCCAGAGGAAAGTAAGATGATAGAATAAGTTCAGAGAGGGAACAGATCAAACCACAAACAGCAGAGAGATAATTTACACTAAAAATAAATATCCTCTCTCAGAACACATATCGACACCACCGAGAGATGATTTATAATGACAAAAATATAATCTCTCTGAACGAATATTAGCAATGGCCATCACTCACGACAGCATGGTGGTTCAGGAAGATCCAGGATGTTAAACCCCCTTTGTGTACAAAAGTACTCAATATGTTTAACTTGTGTTGCAAACAAGTCAACAAAAACAGGACATCACAGAAAAGTGGGGAAAATAAGATGAAAGCTTCAGTGTAAAAGAAAAGATACAGAAGTAGAAGAGCCCACTAGGGACTCCCTCCAACCGCCTGCTTGGTGGTTTTAGGGCACCAGCATAAAATCCTTTAGGGAAATTACATTGTGTTTCTCTTAATGCTGAAAGACAACATAAATGCCAGACAGGCACATACACATACACACAGCACAAACACACAGGTTTGAATCTATAGTCGTCTTGAATCTGTTTCTTTGGATAGTCACATGTTATGAAGAAAATAATGATATATTTATTGCAAGAAAAGCCTTTGTATGCATGATCTTCTCACCTGATCTGTAAAAAACAACAGGATACGTTCAAACATCTGGTTGCCGTATAATGCAGTCACTGCCACATACAGGAACAGACCGTAAAGTACAGGGTTAGGAATGTAAGCTAATTCCTTCAGGAAAAGGAAGCTGACCCCAATGAGGATGTGTGAAAACAATCCTGTAAGACGAGTCTCACGCACCCTTACAATGCTGAAAGTAGAACAGAATTTGCTCTTACAATTAATGTTGAAAAGTCCAGTGGTCAATGCTAGATTGCACAATACAGAGAAGATATGATATGAGAATTCAGCAATCTGGCATACCATGCAGCTAGGTCAATCTAATGGATATAAGCAATAACGCCTTTGGCTGAACGAATATTTTTGTGTATTAAATGAAGTATTTGAGGAAATCAAGTACTCAAAAAGGGTAGGAATGAAAAACAATTGTTCTTTCTGCCAGCCACAATTCAGTGTTGTATGTCGAGGAACCTAGCTAAGCAGGGTAAGATTGTGAATTGGGCAATAGATCAATGCCAACAAGAATCATCAATGTTGTCCGTGGTATACCACAGTAGCCCTGGCCGCCAGAGTTTGAACCCTCATTCCTAGGCCTGTAAGTCTTACCTTACTAATTGAGCTAGTGGGCCACCTGGCCACAGCATTCATTATAACAAGGGTATAAACTGTAAAAACATCGCTTATACTCTCTTTAACACACCACCAACCCCTTGCAGTAGGTTGATTAGTTTATTCATCACTAAAGTGGGTTATTGAAATCCATTATTCTGAAGGTGTTCTTTTGAAACTTTCTTGTGATATTTTGAAGTGATGACAGATTTTGTTGTGACTTGGGGACTGGGTTAAGTTGGGGAAAAAATTAGTTATGTGGGAAATTTGTACATTAAGCAAACATTGTAATCTGTAATGAGTGAAAATTAAGGGAGACTTTTTTTTTGGTCCATAGAACCTGGTCTTTTAAAGAATATGTTTTCTTTACTATTTTAAATAACATTTTAAAAGATTCCAAGAGCTAGTGAGTAAGAATAAAATTAAAATGTAAGGAACAAAGAAAACAACTCCTTTATGAATACAAATTGATGGTAATTCAAGACTACCAATATTTTAAACTGCAGGACTCCCAATCACAGAAAACATCTGCAACCTCTCATTACAAACATCCTGATGGAGTTTCCACATTTACTTTCTCCAAGAAAGAGAGGGACCTTTCATCTTTGTTCAAGACATCTTTAAAAAAAAAAGAAAAAAAAAGAGATTCTTTATGAGTTTTTTAGATTACTAGATCAGACCTCTTTATGACCCTCCTGATTTGTGGGGCCTTAAAACCAGCATAAGACAAAGATTACTAGATCTTAGTTTCAGTTCAGACGTTGATTTTTTTTTTTTTTTAATCACATTTGCCAAATTTTAAGCAGGTCATAACCTGAGTTGAACTTGGAGGATTGAAACATACTTTGACATTTATATCTACTTACGTCTGATAAATATGGCCCTGGTCGACCCTTTCTTCCACATCGGCAAGGGCTAGAACATGCAAGGGTGAGTGGGGCAGAGCTGCATGGACCCATGGGAGACAAAATATGGACAGAACAGCATTGATCATTGCTACCACCAGCAAGTCCCAGTGGTATGCTGTGCCTTTCAGCATTCTGGTTTTGAAAAATAAATCATGTCATGAATGCATATTGAGAACAAGGAAATGGTTTAATACTTTTATAAATAGTAAAGCGATAGAAATTGAACTGCAGCATATCACTTTTATTTCAGGAAATAATGTTGATAATTTATTATAATGGAGCTAAGATAAAGTAACACATTTGTTTTTTTAAACAGAAATTTAAATCCCAAAGGTGTACCTAAAACAAAAATTGGAAAGCTGAAAATTACTGTTTCATCTTCACTCTTTAAATGCAATTAGAAAAACAAGTGAATCCAAATAGTTCTGTCCATGCTAAGCTTCCGGTTGACTTTCCCTGGGGTCTATTTTTAGAAGGGAGCAAATGGACTCCATACAACTGGCAACTGTTTATAGAGCAGGACCTTAGCTAAGCTAGCTATATTTAGAAGGGTGGGGAATTGACTCGTTCAACACACATACTGTGGCAACATGCTGCTGAAAAAAAACAACCCAGCAAATCGTTCGGAAAATGGGACATTTTCTAGTAATAAAAATGATGTTAATGCTATATAGTTTGTCTTGTTTGTTGGTTTTAGGACACCACCCAAAGCTTGCCAGGACCCCCATTGCCTGGCCAACCCAAGGAAGGTTAGCTTGACTACTGGGTTATCTGCCACCATGAGGTTTGCCTTCTTGGTAGTAACAAGGCAATAAATGCTGTTTCAGATCCTGAATTTGATTCCTTCTTGGCACTGTACCAACACCATTTTCCTGTGTTACCATCTATTTCCAGTGCCAACAATTACTTCGTTCTAAATAAGCTTATAAGAAGGTTCTAATAATCATGCCATGCATTAAAAGATGCAGCAAATGATCAAGACAAGGAATGCGTCCAATCAAACTGATTTTGACAAACAGCATTAAGTATCAATATTAACAAGAGCATCCTTTAGTTTATTTCTATGAACTACCCTGTATTGATTTGTATAAAAAGAACAAAAACCCACAAATCACTTTCTTCTAATTTTTCTCTTTTTTAATTTATATCCATAAATTGTACATTCAAAGGTGCACACCACATGCTTACACTATTCATACGTACTCGCAAAAGAGAGCATTGGGTAATAAACGATCAATTCAAGCAGCGGACAGCAGCGGACAGGACTTTGAAGCATACATAAATAAAGGGAGTTTAGGACACTGAGGGTTATATAAAATGATCACTCACTTATTTTGGGGTGCATTGACGAGGGCAGCAGAAATGTTCTGATCCATAAAGAAGAGCAGAGACAGGCAAAAGCCCATGCCACAAGCGCCTAACATTGCCCCCCAGCTAAGGGAAGATAGGTCCCTCACAGTAAGATAGCTGGATATTTCCTCATTTGTTGCTTTAAAGCTTTTCCCAACTGGAAACAAAATTTGAAGACAAAAAAGGAGAAAATTGAGAAATGAAAAATAATCAGGAAAGATTTGATTGCTGCATTTTATTCTCCATGAAATGTGTTTGGATGGGTGTGTACGTAATCCACATCAAACTCAAGATTTGTTTCCAAACCTAGAGGCAGCTTGAAATATTATATCCTGTTTGCATTCATTGAGAAACAGCAACTTTTATGTAAATGCTTGTAACTGTGTTTTCCCAATGAGAATGGCACATAGAGAATATATGAAATGTATACGTGGATATGAAAATACTGTCAGGAAAGTAAGGATTCTTTTATATGTATCAATTTACATCTATTATAAGACAAGAAAAATTTTAAGCAGACGCTTTCTCATGCTACCCATCCTATGACACTTTTATAACATAACATGACGGGATGTGACGACATGAAATGACATGAAATGATATGACATAACATAACATTACATGTTTTGTTACCCACTGACCTAAAAAAAAAAGAGAACCCTTTAAAGGGCCTCTTATTTCTAAAAATATAATCAAATTATTATAAAATTACTTTGAGTAACAGAAAAACTTCCAGCAATTTTGTTCATTGAATTACATGATCAGAGGTGGCTTCACCTAAAAATGCCATTTTCTCATTTCTTTATTTTTCCTCTCTGAACTGAATCAGGTTGCAATGGGGTTTAGCGCTACATAAATTCCATTTATTATTATTTAGGTGGCCATTTTGAGCATGTCTTTCCAAACTTGATGAATATGAGTATTTGAAGCTGAGATATATTTTTTCTATTTCAAAACTGTTTTTTACTTCATCAGGTCAGTTTATTGACATCTTTCATCTTTGCCCTTTTAACTGTGTCCTCCATACCCCCCACCCCCCCCCCCCCCCCCCCCCATTAAGTGAATACTTACCAGATTGTGGAAACTTCAGCCACCCACGATTAGCTAGCATGCAACTTGGGCAGACGTAGACTCCATGCAGTCTGAGTCAAACAATTTCATTTGATACTGTGCATACCCCCCCCCAAAAAAAAAACAAAAAAAACAACAA
>JBCIKM010365517.1:0-11047 GCA_039654465.1 Melibe viridis
TGTGTGTGTGTGTGTGTGTGTGTGTGTGTGTTTGTGTGTGTGTGTGTGTGTGTGTTTGTACGTGTGTGCTTGTGTGATACCACTGGTTCTTTATTTTACTCTCGTTATTTTGTAAGGATAAATCTCTTTCGAATATCTTATAGTCGATTCAGCTGATTAGTGCTTTAACATGAAAGCTTGTATAATCAAAAAGCAGTTTCCACATTAAGCTACAGAGTGGGACAATATAAATGAAATGGATTGTTTGGAGCTTTGGTGGTAAGTTCTAAGCTTAGACAAGCAAAGCAACCAGAACATCGATTACTGGGTTCCCTCCATGATGATGCCATAAGTCGATACAGCATGGTAGTTTTGGAGGACAGCAAGTCACTAACAACAGCAATGACAACAGAGAGACGAGATTTTTTCTTTCTTCTGGACCATTATAAAAGTCAAAAGATATTTAAACTTTAAGTTTCTGTAGTGACAATGCATAGATATCATGGACAGTTTTCAGACACGAGGGGCGAGAAGTAAGCAAACATCTCATTAAGGTTTCCAGTGAAGTATCCACGAAGGCCTAACTTAGTCTGAGAAGATTTTCAGAGCATTTGATTTTTAAAAGAGACGGCGTTCTGTTTTCTTTCTCTTTCAAAACAGAAAGAGTAGCATGATAAACCCTCATCCTTCCACCATTTAAAATCAATTTAACTATAGTCTAGGTAGGTTTGCAAAGGTTGGGAAAAATATTCCAAAAGTTCTAATGTAGATATACTGTGTTAAACTCTTCAGGGTTTTTTTTTTCAGTCTCAACATGTTGAGTTACGGTATTGTTAATTAACAGCTCTTGTTGCGAGCATTGAAGGCTTCATCTCATTGTCATTGTCGCAGATCATGTCATCTTAATCTTACTAGTAACACGTAATGTTTTCAAAGTGACAAGCGTCTCATTACATTCTCTACGGCCACCTGTGAAATGGATTGCTGTTGGGTTTGTATTCCGTCTTTTTTTTTCCAGGGTTTTTTTTCGGTATGAACATATTATGGAGTTCTCTTTTCATTGCTTAAACTCTACGCATCATCCGTAAACGGACAGAACAAAAGCGTTTGACATCAATGGACAGAACAGCTCCGGGTTTAAGTCACGTGACCAGAAGAAATGATCACTTACCAGGTCGCTAACCAATGGAATGCTTTTGCGTCGTGGCTTTATTTCTGGCATGCTGTCGATACTCGTGTAGAACGGGTTGTACTGGGGGGGTCTGTGGGAGGAAAGGCATTCTGTGTAAATAAGTCAACGACATCGTGTTTGGCATAGGGTGAATCGTTTTTCATTGACATGTCGTGTTCTTATTCGAGAAAGTAATAGAAGGGTCCAGTGACAGTGAAGGTGGTGGGTTGGAGTCCCATGCCATTTTGTGGTCGGTTGTCACTCCTTTGTTGAGAGAGAGAGAGAGAGAGAGAGAGAGAGAGAGCAGGCTCGACCCCAGTTGGCTTTCTAGCCAACCAGCTAACGCTCTGGCTCTCCGCTTCTGTCCATAGACGAAAAGAAACAGAAAATAGTATAGGCACAGTGCCTAGGTGAGTCAAAGCCATAGAAAGAAAGAAAAAAAACCCAGGAAGTCGTTACCGAAGGGATTCGAACCCAGGACCTGTTACGGCACCCGTTTGTCTGGCCATTGCAAGAGTGGCGGATGGCTCAGTTGGTAGGCCCACTGTCCTGGCAATGGACAGGCGAATGGGTGCCGTGGCATGTCCTGGGTTCGATTCCCTCCTCTGACGACTTCCTTTTTTTCTCTCCTTTCTGTGGCGTTGATTCATCTCGGCACTGTGCCTATACTATATTCTGTTTCTTTTCATCTATTTCCAGTGCCAGTTCCTATTCTTTATATGCTTATACGCACTTCTGTACATAAAAGTGGATGTATAGCCTGTTCGAAGGTGATCATGACATTTTCATTTGACCGTGGTCCTCGCTCGTCATGCACCTCATCTGCCTCCTCTCAGCTGCAGAGGAGTCCAGCTGACACCCAGAAACGAGCAAAATATTTTTGATCATTCAACACGAATAAACTTGGTGCAAAATGTGCCACGTTTCAACAGACAAATTGACAGATTTTGAAACTCCATAGATGCCACGGAACTGGTGATCCCCTCCACACCAAATAGGTTGTAAATACTCATGACGAATCTTGACATGCCATTGGTATACAGTATAGTAATAATACAACAACAACAACAACAACAACAACAACAACAACAACAACAATTATGATAACAAAAAAAAACAACAAATAAACAACCGACCTCGACTTATCATCTCGGTTCAGGAAAGCTCCTGGAAAGTACTCCATGTCTGTCACAGAATGTTATTTAAACTCGTTCTCGAAAATCTTCTCTAAGCAGTTTTAGCGCGTTTTTCTTCTCTGTTGTCCTCCTAAGCCCAGGACAAGGCAACAAACATAATGTCCTCGTTATTTCTTCTAACCATATGGCCTATACATTCTCATCTTCTCCCAGACATATAGGTCTCCGAACTGTTGGATTTACAGCTGAAAGCGGAGGTCCCTCTTTCATTTTTGTTGGAAAAGAAGCTGATATTTTTTTTTGAATGTGTGATTGTCTTTGGAGTGTGTATAAAAAATATGAGTTTCCACACATCTAAGTCAGTTATTCTCCACCATCCAAATCCCTGGAGCACGGTAGATAATCGAAATACGACAAGCATAACTTACCCCCCGTTGGCGTGGGACCAGGCCTTGTATCTGTATCCATCTTTGTATTCCCCGTCCTCTCTCCCCATCAAGGAGCCCGTCTGAAAGGAAACAAAACAACCGATGATATAAATCAAAATAAGAAAGCTTAGAGAATGTTAATTAGATACATAAATCTTAAAACATGAAGGCGTAATATAAGTATGAGACTTAATGAGAAACGTCAACATGGGTCTTGCTGGATCACTATGTTGTTTTAGGTGTTGATCATTGCAATATTTGCTCGAAGAGATATTTTTTGTCATTGCAAATAATTTGTCGGTATATGTTTTGAGAAATAATCATTTTTTTCAGTATAAGTCACCTCTCTTCTGTCTGTAGTTTGACCTGTTCTCTCTTTTTACCATTACTATTTCCATTATCTTAGTCTGGGCCCTCTCTATGACCCTCGGGTGTTGTGGCGCCCTCAGTCATTAATAAACAAACAAGCAATGACAAACAAACAAAATAACAACAACAACAACAACAACAACAACAACAACAACACAGAAACGAACGATCCATAGATTTGTGAATCAGCAATTCAACATTACATCATAATCCAAGGATAATCATCTGGTGTCTGACTCCTGGATGGCTTATTGTGTTCCACGCTGTCAAACCTGTCGAACTTATTAGATATTCACGGGTCGTCAAACTGAAAACTACAGAAAGAATGGCAGACTCCACTCTGGGGCAGTTTACAGTCCTTTTGATAATCGAATCGTCAAAAAGACGGCTGAAAACTGCAAGATGACTCAACTCTGTTTACTCCTATAGACCAGAGTCTCATTGATTTCACTTGTCGTGCATTGTGTAATGAGACAAGCAACAAACACACAGACAAACTGTATGAATGATAGGAAGTACATCCGTGAAGGCAGTGTTACTTTTGCCAGTAAAACTTGTAGCGTGTAATGGACATCATAATATCACATGCATTTATCATGTCCTGCCCGGCGTGTAGGTAACAGAATACAAGCAAACAAGCAAACAAACAAGCAAGCAAACAAACAAACGAACGAACAAACAACAATTTCAAGGCAATTTCAGTTGACGTTATTCCGTCGCACCACCCAAGCACCTATCCACCATCCACTCAACTCCCAATTTATCCATCTATCCATCCATCCACCCAACTATTTATTATGCATCCATTCATCCATCCACCATCCATCCAACTACGCATCATACCACTTACTCATCCATCTGTCCCTCCATCTATTCGCCCAGCCACCCATCCCTCCATCAATTCAACCATCATTCTGTCCATCAAGAAACCCGCCAATCCACACGTCCGTCAATCAATCCATTAGTTCCACCACCAACCTTTTTATTTGTTCTCATTTTCGCAGACCAACCAAAAAAAAAAAAGAAAAAAAGAAAAAAAGGATAACACAAGTCAAGTAGCCATCTCCATTTTGCCAAGACCGATGTTCACTGTTTTAGTATAGCACATAAAAAAGGGAATGTGATCAATACTAAAGTGCTATTTCATTTTGAGATTGGCGAACCGATTGACAACCTCGAGCAGAGTAGCCAACATTCTTAAAGTACCGAATAAAGGCTGAGTTTCTTAGCATATTTAGTTGGTTCACAATGTGTGATTAAAAAAAAAACAACAACTAACAACCCAACCAAATTTAAAGTTCCAATGGGCCAAATGATTTTTAGCATTACTGCTCACTTTCCGTAATTTCTGTTTAACAGTTTTGATACAGATATTAGATGATAACAAAATGGAAGACTTTTTTTGCGCCAAACGCCATAAAGAATTGGAAGAAAAAATTTCGACAAAACTTATAATTTACAGATACAGTGCAAACGTGATGAATGAAATTTTTGGGTCTTTTTTTTTTTAAACTCTCAAGAGAATTCTGCGGTTTCAAAGTAACTTGAAAAGAAATGAAACTAATAGTCTACTATCGACCCACTGATTAATCCCACTTTCACAGCTTTGCAGGTCATTTATAATGTCGTGTCTATTCAAAACTCACCAGTGGAGACTATTAGTGCGTTGTTTCCGACTGGATACAGACCAAGCCCAAAAAGAGATTAGGTTAATTCACCCAGAGGCTAATTTCAGAAGAGTAGATAGAAGCAGGGCGATACAAACAGCTAGTGGGCGGTTTGGGAAATTTTGATGGGTGGCAGGGAATTCCGTACGTTCATGAAACAAACAAACAAACCCACACTCTTGTATTGGTTTTTTAACACGCTTACGGTAGGTAGGTTTGACGAGTATTTACTACTCATCGCAAAGCCAGAGCAAGGGGTCGAAAGTGAACTCTGGCATTGAAAAGGGCGGCAAGCACTCGGTTGAGAAAGCTTCTGATCTGCACGAACCTCCACGGAGACATTTATTCAGCAAAAATTAATCCAGTAATATTGTCTCAGTAAGTAACATATTTCAGAGTTAAAGAAATAAAACCTGGTATGGTATGCCTGTCTTGAAGTATAGGTTAGTGTCTTCTTCAACTTCTGTTATATCGACCGACTCAGTGAGACTGAGTATTACTGTCGATGTGTGTGTAAGACCCATCAAGAACAGATTTCCAATGGGCCATAGAGAAAACTTTTAAACACCTTGATTCACACAACAAGTTAAAAACAGTAGACTATGAGTAGGTAAAGAATTACCTTATAAATATAAACCAACACTGATTAATTCTTTTGCAGGGAATATAATATTATGCAATGTACAAGTTTCAATTTTAGACTTTTGATCACCAAAGCTGACTTTTTAAAAGCAATTACATACTTTTACGTAACATGAATTAAAATCTATTTCTACGAATATTGTATTGACAATCTTAGCCCTCTAAAAGGTACTGTTTGAGTCGAATGAATTAAAATTTGCCTTTGAAAATAAATTGTAGGTTACATCAGTTCGGCAGTTAAAATACAGTATGAGAGATAAGGGTACCCGATTCTAAGGGGTGACACATTCAGTTGTACAGACTTCTCAGAAAAGTCGCTAAAGAAATGATACCGTTTAAATTGATTCTGACAAAGCAAGCAAAAGGAAATTAAGAAGGAAACGTTCAAATAAATATTAAAAACATACAGAAACATTTGCCAATTCGGGTTGGATTCCTTAATGAACAAAAACACAGCACAAATTACAAGACAGGGCAGAGCTAAAGGATAAACGAGTGAAAGGAGACTTTAGTGTGCATTTGAGAGTGACAGTGTGTTCAAAAGATGAAAATATATTGGCCTATACACCTGCGAACACGAAAGTGCCGCGGCCTGGGCACCCATGAAGGGAAATGATTCTTCCTCCAGCTCACAACCGATGCCAACAGCAATCCACCATGTTGTCCATGGCAAACCACAATAGCCCCGACCAGGGTTCGAACCCCACACCCTTCGGCCTGCGAGGCGAGCACCTTACCGACTGAGCTACCGGGGCACCGAAGGATGGAGAGACTGGTAAAACGCCAGGGATGAGTGAACAGTCTGACAAAACTGAAAATGTTTGAGTGATATCTGGTATTAGAGGTAGCAAACCGTCGTTCTTGATGACTGACTGACAAGCTAAAAGAGATTGCGATTTAGCGACGAGCTATGACAAACAGCAATAACTGGATACTACAATACAGGAAAAGCACCAATTTGTCAGCTCTCAGTCGAGAGGATGGAGTTGGCCCCACGGGGATTATGGACTTCAGCCTTCATAACACAAACCTACCATCACTAGTTCCGCTCTTTTATGACAGGAGGAGAGGGCAGACGTGTTGGTGTGAAAGTTGAAGCTTTCAAAGGCTGTAAAAACCCACCCCACGTGCAATGTGTCGGCTTTTATTGATCTCGCGGCGTTCAATGTGATATTGTTTTAAAACATGTGAATTAAAAAAAATCCACTTGGATGTGTATTATATATTATATTGAGTCAAAATAACTCAATAAGTCAATAAATCGACATTTCAAGTTACAAGTTAGATAGGGTACAATGTGCAAGATTAGGAAACCCGAGACTAAAGCATTACACATTCACTTGTTCAGAATTTTTAGCATGCTCACTTTAAAAAAATCCTAACATTTTATTCGACAGTGACATAAAAAGCAAGAAAACAATAGAAAGGAGGCTTCTAAACAATAATCGGTCTTGAACAAATGAACATAGATCATTGAAGTTAAAGTGGTAGAGAAATGGCATGACCCACGATAGGCTAGCAGTGCAGGCATCGGGAACTCTAGGGATGAAATGCATCCTGATCCTGAGACACGGTGAAAGTCAGGGTCTTGTAGGTCCAGTGTTTTCATTGTGCCCTGTCTTTTGCTGTGGTAGCATAAATAGTGCATGAATCATGAACACCACACTACCGACGTCTCGCGGGAGGGAATTTCGATCGGAACGCTCCGCAAAAAGCATCTATAAATAATTGAAAAGTTAGAGCGATACATTGATTGCACTATTTAGAAACGAATGTGAAAGGGGGAAACAGAAAGACAGTTTATAGAGACAATCTTTTGGAAGTTGTTCTTAATAATTGTTAATTTGGATTTGAGATGTCTGTCATATTTAAGAAAATAATTCAACTCACGTATCTTTCTGTAGTTTAACGTGTAGACCGCGAGGGAAAGCCCAATCACGGAAAGAACAGGATTGTAATTCTAGAAATGTGAAGATATCTCTTCGTTTTTTAGTGTTAATGGAACAAAAAACAACCAAACCATTTAATGTCATGCACATTATCGTCAGTTTGTTTCTGTTTTTCACTTAAAGGTTTTCATAAGATCATCATACATATTGCATGGATGAAGGTCGCAATATCAATGTTTCATCATCCTTCGAAATATCGGAATCAATCACTAAGATTCCCCCTTCAACGTTCCAATGAAAAAAACACATCACCGAAAAATTTACGTGCATCACTTTTTGTAGCTAGCACATCAACACACATAGGCTCAATTACAGACATGGATTCTTGCCCACCCAATCCGACTACTACGGCACACTTTCGGCATCTAAAGTAAAGAGGCTAAAATGTTTGCATTAACCACCGACACGCACCCTTCTCCAAGCAAGCAACCTCTCCAAAACAAAACAAGCACTCTCAGTTCTAAGATAACGAATATCTCATCTTATTGAAGTATCACTACCTATTATCTATAGCTGGAGGTTTTCACTACAAGATGATAAAGGCGATGAATGGGACTCCTGGCCTGTAAATGGCTGGAACAAGAAAAGATTGGAAAAAGAGTTCCCATGGTTTCAAGCTTTGTTGACATAACAAAAATAACCTCCTCTCGCCAAATAACCAAGTTACTTCCATGCCAGCTATGTCGCATGTGTTAGTAAGCAACTTCTTACGATATCGGATTAAATGAGCACTGGGTATCTTTTTCTATGTGGAATGTTAGACACTTGATACGACCGAGGAAAAAAAGGGGAAAAACTTGGAAATGTATTGAAGTGTAATGCAAACAAAAATGACCACTCCCCCCCCCAAATAAAAAAAAAAAAAAAAAAAAATGCAAAAACAAAATCAGGGAGCTTTGAAATGTACCAGTTAAAAAAAACAAACAAACTAGATTCAATAACAACAACACAAAATATAAGCTCCTGAAATGCTCAGGCGAATAAAAAGTTTATGTTTACCAGAAACAAAGTTGATAAATATTTAAGGTTTCACT
Organism: Melibe viridis; assembly: GCA_039654465.1. Lineage (NCBI taxonomy): Eukaryota > Metazoa > Mollusca > Gastropoda > Nudibranchia > Dendronotidae > Melibe > Melibe viridis. Next base: position 8,376 of record JBCIKM010365517.1, read on the forward strand.
TGTAAAGGTAGACAAGTCATTCCTAAGCACCTCTCTTCAACCTTTAGCAAAGATCAAAATGTCTTCCAAAGAGGACGTCTTCTCAGGAAATCTTTTCGTCCGGGCGATTTCAATCGCAGACAAGCCAACTCGACGGGTTGGTTCTCTTTCATTCGAAGAAAAAGCTTGATTGAACAGATTTCCTTTAAGTATAACACATGCAGTGCAGAAGACGGGACTGTAGCAAGAGATTTCCTGGTCTTTTGAAGATACGTGGCTTATGGAGCCCTTGACTTTCAGGTTGAATCAGAATAAAGGCGAGATTATTGACTCGATACTATTACTACTAACTGATTTCACAACTAAGTAAACAAACCCAGACCTATCGTATCTGATCTAATGAATAGCATAGAATTTCATCCTGACAAAAATGCTGTTCATATTCTCAGCCATCTCAGTGACTGACAAATCTCGCAACTGTAAAATAAATTGAAAGAAAAATAAACACCACCAACAGAACAAGAAAGCTGTTGTATGGACTACACCGAGGGTAGGGACAGGGGAGGGGGGGGGGGGAGGGTCAATGCAGAGTCAACCTTTACTTGGAGTATTTTGTGGTAAGCGCAACCTCACGCAAAGAGGGAGACTGATAAAGATTATTTAATGCGATCACATTATTATTCGTATCGCCACATCCCGGATTTAAGTCGAAGTATTCAATACACACGATCAAGTGGATATCAATTGGTGTCCAATAATTTATAAAAAGAAATCCAACAAAACACGATTTATCAGAAGAATTTCTCTCGATCATCTTTGCAAACGGAAACGAGGCGATCGACTTAAACAAAATTTGACTACCAGACCACGTATCACCCGTAATGCTCACAGACAGTCTAAACCAAAGGATGGAGTTTTAGCATTGTGCGTGATGTGTGGGCGTCCATTTTCTGTGATTGCCTCTTAGATTCATTTTAATAAGGAATCTTGCAGGGATGGACAGTTTTTCACATTACACCATGCATGAGCTTCAGGGTTCCCAATTCCAAGCATATCATTGTGGTTTTAAAAACAAATGTCCTTTTGTCTCAAAACCTTTCTTTTCTTGAACCCTCTCCTGGATATCTTGAACTCGAAACGACTTAAAACGGTCTTTGTTACACAGGTCATGACAAAATACAACAGCAACGTTTTAAGTAAAGGCAACAAATTAACATCAGTATTGATTAGTTTGGTGAGTCAGGAACAGCCGTGAAACAATTTAGCGGTGATTATCACCAATAGTGATGGGAAGTGAATGGGTACAGGTAAATGCTGGAGACCGACTGTGCAATTAACATCACTGCCTCCTCATGGTCACTTAGGATTCGGGTCTTTCGGATTGTGGCTTGAAACACCTTTTCAACAAAATGCAGGAAATTCTAACGACAGCAAATTTTGATGGTTAATGTTTCAAGAAGAAGCCAGGTTGACAGAAAATGGAATTACTTTATTTATTGAGTGACCCAAAGAGGCACTAACTCTGTGCATTTGCTGTACAAGACCACTCTGCGCAAGTTGAATGGTGCAAGCAATTTTCGAACACAGTATTCCCTCCTTTTAATTTGATCGAAACTTGCACTGTTAAGTACCAACAAGGGCAAGTAAGAAGAAAATCAATGCAGAGCAAACAAAATTACTGTAACATGATCCTTCACAGAGAAGAAAAAAGCGATTGAGCGCAAGGTTATAAGGACTGTGAACTTCTACTCTTATTGGTTGCTGAACCTAATAAACAATTTGAACTTGAACTTGAACATCTATGAGCATTTCGCAGATCTTCCAATGAGAGGTATTATAAACATTGATCTCATACTACGCATGTGTTATTCCACACAAATCGCAACGTTTGTGAACCATGGGAAAACTGTCACTCATAACGAGTTATGAGCAATATAAACTAGGTCATAAACAATGGCGAATGACACCCCCATGAAACAATCTGTTGTAACGACTAAACGATGATTGCAAAGAGATGCCTAGAATGGCACGATTGTCGACAAGGGACAGATAATATGGTGCGTTTGCGTTGTGTATCCGAGCAATGAAAAAAAAGCGAATCAGGAAATTCTTATCGATCCAAGTAGGACCCCCTGTTCCGTGGGCAGGCCACATTTGAATGACGAACAGGTATAGCAGCCTGATACGCCCCAATGGTAAAACAAACTATTTTTGGCTGCACTTTTTCAAACCTGAATACAATGCTAAGCCTACCAATTAATGTGGGATAATGGTGGCAATTAAGGTCTTGATAGTTGTGTCATGTAATCCGGAAGGCAGCTAAACCCGTCTGAGGCGATGTACGGAACAGAGAGAAAGCCCCAGATAACAGGTAAAGATGAAAGAAGTTGAAAGACGTCGTCAGACCTGGAAAGAATAGCAAGAGACAGCAGGGTAGGAGATCCTTTGTTGATGGTCTTTACTTCACGGGGAGCAGAGATGCCAACAGGAAGAGGAAGAGAAAGGAGGAAAAGGAGGAGGGGGGAGGGAGGAGGAGGGGGTAGGGGGGAGGAATTAGGTGGAGAGGGAGGAAGAGGGAAAGAGGGAGATGGAGGAAGAGGAGCAGGAGGAGGAAGCGAAAGAAGAAGAAGAAGAAGAAGAAGAAGAAGAAGAAGAAGAAGAAGAAGAAGAAGAAGAAGAAGAAGAAGAAGAAG
>JBCIKM010365628.1:0-20956 GCA_039654465.1 Melibe viridis
TTTGTTCCTGAAACTCAGTAAAGGTGAATTGCACAGGGCCGGTTTATTATTATTTGAATCGAAGCAATTTGTGAGCATATATTATATAAATATACTACTTTCGTTTTATTTAATTTTATTCATAGTTGCATCTCTGAACTTGTATTCTGATAGCTTTCGTCTTACTATTATTGGTTTGCTTTCTAGGCATCATTGACACAAGTACCTAATAAGATTAATGTAAAATAGCAATACAAAACGTTTAACATAGAGCAACATATAATAACAAAATAACAAGATTATGTATTCCGTAAATGAAGCTTAGCGGGGGATGGGGAAGTTTGTGAGAGGTATGGCGGCGCCCAGCCCTCTCTTACTTTGCTTGCATTGCGTCTGGTATCTAGTTATAGATAGAACATCTTTGATTAAAAGATAAAATAATGAAATATTAAGATATGAAGAAAACGGAACCGACTCACCAGAATAACTTATTGTCAGTCTAAAACAACATGCAGCATCGACAAATAAAAAGACACTGAACTTTCCATCCTTTATACCTCCCTCGGCCCTCGACTATTGCTCACTCCTATTCATTCATAAACAATAGCCATCTCACTCATCCTTCCGCGCACTATTTCTCACTTACTCACATCCATGAAACAATTCAAACACTAATTATCATTACTCTTATTTGTCCTTACAACTAATTAATAACTATTCTAATTATTTGTGTTCATTAAACTACAATTTCCTTGATTTATAAACTACCACCACTAATCTTCTAACCTACCTTGACCTACTACTTCCATGAGATCCCTAGTTCGTTCAGTGTGGTAACCTAACTATTCTAAAGTGGCTGTCTACACTACTCTAAAACTAGGGTTACATTTCTTATCTATGAGAAAATTCAGAGGCAAAAGACAGTATAAAGTCTATTGTTTTCATATTTTCTTGCTCAGTGGGTTTTAGAGATAGACTTATGACCCATTAAAAGCTTTGTAAATTTTCTACTTATTCAAAACAAAACTGGACATGAAATTTTTCCACAAAAATTTTTTTTTCACATTCGTGTGTTGGTATCATGATTTTGCATTGAAATGGATAGTAGCTTTGAAATTTACTTCTCAGTCAGGTTCTCTGGAACCGCTTTAAATAATTCAAATAGATTATCAGTAGGTGCTTTTGTTGACAAGTATAATCTTATCTTTTATGAAGCTTTTAATAGGATACAATATGTCATGACTTACTTTAATCCAAATTACAAGTGTTTTCAAAAACTCTTGAGAAACTTCAGTTGTGTTATAGCTATATGAATGAAAGACCCAGCCAAAGGTTCAATATCAAAGTGTGAGTGTCATGTAGAGCAAGTTTTTTCTATATATAAGTTTCTTTTATTTTCAAATTTACTATCTTTTTAATTGGCTGCATTTATAGTTGGATTAAGTTTCCTAACGCTTAAAGAAATTTAAGCTTTAAGATGATTATAGAATTACCCAAAAGTTGTACAAAACTGTCACACGTGACAAAGAACCCGTCAGTTTAATTACCTTTGCAACATAAGACAATACAGGGTGTGTTTTTTTATTATGCTCTGATTTATAATTGGACTAACTAAAAATCAAAGAAAGTGACATCATAGCAAATTAACACAAAGGTATGCACCCATCAAACTGGAATGAAACAAAATGCCAAGAAATACCTGAGCCTTGGCAGAAAAGCGGAGCTTTCTATCTTTCTTGGTTTTTTAGTTATTTTGATTATAAATCAAACAAAAAACACCCTGTATATCTAAACTTTTCATCTGAAAACAATGAATGTATGGATTTCTGAATACATTTTCTATCTTTTTGATTCCACATAATGACTCCAAAAGAATTCAACCTATTTGGGAGAAATGCGGAAGGACTCAAAGAAAATATCAGATTTGCTGGAAAGGGGTATTGAATATGAGATAAGACAATTTGCTTGTGCTCCTTGTACCAGAACTTGGTGGAAAAAAGTGCCAGACCGTAAACAGGTACAGCTTTCTTCTTACATTCAGGCATCAAGTCCTCCTCTTCTTATTTGAGTTTATAGGTTCTGTGCTTTACTTTGTCACTCCTGATCTTGTATTGTGGCATTGTCTCCACTTATTAATTACAGGTAATGTTTACAATCTGTGTCCCTTGTGAAAACAATCACCAATCCAGGGAAGTCAACCAAAATGTTCAGCTTCAAGATTAAGAAGGTTGCCTTGAGAGAGGGCCTTGAGGCATAATCTTTCAAAGCATTAAGTGCCAAAGGATCATTCAGGTGCACAATGTAGAAAGAGGATTTCTGAGTTAGACATTGCTGTCATTAAAAGATGAGAAAAATAAATGAATGAATACAAAGAACATATTACCCTGGATTTAATCCAATGAGTAAATTCATGCCTTTGGTTTGTCCCTAGGAACGTTGGAATGAGCCAACCCATTTGTCAGTGGTAGTACTTATTTTACACCTTATTGCAGTGAAGTGAGTAAGGTAAAATGTCTTACCCAAGGGCATAGTGAAATTTTTAATTTTAATTTGTCTCAAAGAACACTGGGTTCAACAATAGTAATTATTTAATTTTAGAGCTGAGAATTTTGTGGTAAGTGAGGTAAAATTTTCCCAAATACGCAACATCACAGACTGTGACTTACCTTCAGTTATCAAACTACACTTCAATTAGCAGACTACCCATCAGTTAGCGGACTACCCATCAGTTAATGGACTACCCATCAGTTAGGGGACTACCCATCATTTAGCTGACTGCCCATCAGTTAGCTGATTACCCATCAGATAACGGACTACCCATCAGATAACAGACTACCCATCAGTTAGGGGACTACCCATCATTTAGCTGACTGCCCATCAGTTAGCGGAACCGGAGACCATTTTCATTCAAGTTTTTTGTGTCACCAATTCATATGTCAGCCATACACCCCATAAGTTAAAGATCAAGTTCTCACGTAAGGATTGGGATGTGCGTTGCAACTCATCATGTACCAGTAGAAATTTTGTATACGCCATTCGTTGTTAACACTGCCGGTACAAACTCTACATCGGCGAGACCGGCAAGCGTCTTAGGGACCGTTTTGCCACCCATTTACAAGATGTCCAGAATGATAAGGATAAACCTGTGGCACGCCATTTCAACCTTCATGGGCATGATGGGGTCGAGGACATGGAAGTTACAGTCCTTCAATTTTGTTACGCGGGCAAACCACAGAGGCGGTGTACAGAGATGAGTTTGATCCTGACCCTCGGCACTCTGCAGCCCCATGGTCTGAACACCGGCGCAGATCTCACTTGGTTTTGATTTCAAGATTTTTAGGCTAGATCCCCTCCCCCCCCCCCCCCCCTATTATACCTCTCTCCTTCTAATCTTCCATCATACTATCTTTTCCATCCACGTTTCTTCGTGGCTCTTTCATTCGCTGGCATGTGATTTTCTTTACTGCTTTCATTGCCATCTTCTATCTATGGTACGCTTTTTCGGCTCTGCGTGTGACACATTTCCGTACCTTTATTGAATGTATGGTTATTGTTTACGTTGATTGCCCCCTTACGTTGTCGTTTTTGTCAAGTCCATTTCTTATTGTTTTGTATTTTGTATTCTATATTATATTATATATTTTTATGTATGTATTGTTCATGTTGAGAAACGTCATTGTAGTTTGTCTCTGTTTTTATGGAAGCTTCCATACCCGTCCCTTTTTGAATGGTTAAATAAGTGAGGTTTTGACCCCACGTTATCCCCAAACAATAGTTGCTGTTGCCTTGGTGGTATAGGCTCATTGAGAAAGACCAATGAGCCAATTTACCGCAGGGTGAAACAGTACCTACTTAAAGAAAGGTTTTTAGATATTCATTGAGCTTGTATGCCTTCAAGAACTCAAACTCTGTATTGCGTTTCTTACTATTTGTGTATACTGTATGTGCTAAATACTGTATATTTTGCTTTGCACACAGGGATTTCCTGGTGTTTCAATCCAGCACTAATTCAGCTCTCTTTCAGGAAACTAATTTGGCTGTTCTGTATTTTTTTGACAGGTTTCAAAGTGTTTCCGATGTAATGTGAAGTATGATCCCGTTCCTCAAGACAAGGAGTGGGGGTGGGCCAAATTTGTCTGCACCTGTTCCAATGAATTTCAGTGCGTGATTTCTGTTATTATGTTTTCTATAATGACTAATTTGCTCCAGAATTCAAGTTCACTTTTGATTCACTCCTTTAAACTCTGAAATAAGTATCTGACTGAAAAGACTAGCATCCATTGTCTGGCTGTATGTCTGAAAAAAGTCTATTCATGCGTATGTAAGACTAAGATTTTTTTATGTGTTTTTTTTTTCTCCCCTGTCAGCAAGCAAAAATTAAATTAATATTTCATTGTAAAGGACTGGAATATAGTTAGACACTGTGTTTCTCATCTTGTCTCATTCTATGCTGTCATTATATCATTTATGTTCTTGCGAAGAATAGAATAAAATACCGTGGTAGGAGTATGTGAACTTCCGTAAGAACTAAAAAACACAATAAAACTGGACGTTTCGGGTTTCCCCTTCATCAACAGGACAGACAAACAACATAAAACACAAATGAGCAATGTGGATTTTATCCACGACCCATTGACTTCATTATCACGATCCCTCCACATTGCTCATTTGTGTTTTATGTTGTTTGTCTGTCCTGTTGATGAAGGGGAAACCCGAAACGTCCAGTATTATTGCGTTTTTTAGTTCTTACGGAAGTTCACATACTCCTACCACGGTATTTTATTCTTTTTGACGACCTAGCTTCCAGCAACCTCCACTCTTGCGAAGAATAGAGTAGGAGATGGCCCTGGAAATAGATTGCTTAGTTAGTAGGCCTGCCGTCCTGGCAGTGACCAGGCGATTGGTGCCATGACAAGCCCCAGGTTTGAATCACTCCACGGATCAGTTCCAACCTTCCTGTTTCTTTCCTTTCTTTCTGTTGCTTTGACTCATTTTGGCATTGCAGCACTGTATCTATACCATTTTCTCTTATTTTCATTTACATTCAAGAGATTATTCTTCTACCTTCAATCAGGGAAAATGAATTGATCATAAACATAGTTTATCATAGTTGTGTGGAGGAGTTACGTGTGTGTGTGTTGTGTGTGCAAGGGGTGGGGGGGGGGGTGTTTGAACAAGTATATAATATGTGTCTAATGTTGGCTGATTAGGGGGCCTCTACATACCAATGAAGAAGAAGAATATTTGTTTTTTATTTTGTCAGCGCCTTTGGAGAAATGGGTGTGACTCAATCCCGCTGTTATGACTGCAACATCATGGTTCATGTCACCAAGGTCCTTCCACCTCGCCGCAGGATTGGATCGCGGAAGAAATCTAAGAAGCCTCACTCTTGCAATGCTGATAATTGCTATAAGTGAGTAATTTTTATGAGATCAGGTTGGTGCAAACATACAGTCAACCATTTATTTCTAATTTTAAAAACTCCAATCCAATCCAGACTGATCTAATACTATTGCGGGTTCAAGGTTGAAGGTAAATGCGACACTGTGTAGCTATGGTTGGTAAATGTAGATGTAAATATTGGATTCTATAGCGCTTGTAGAAGTAATGTTCTATGCGCTTCACAAGAAAAAAAGTGCATCATGCGGAAAGTTGAAATTTGAACAAATAAAACCCATCAATAAAAAGTACAACCCTATGTATATAGTAATCACAAGCGCACGGACACACACACACACACACACACACAACACACACACACACCCACAAACAAATCACTCACACACACACACACACACACACACACACACACACACACACACACACAGAAAAATCACTCAAACACACACACAGACAAATCACTCACACACACACACACAGACAAATCACTCACACACACACACACACACACACACACACAGACAAATCACTCACACACATACACACACACACACACAAATCACTCTCTCACACACACACACAGACAAATCACTCACACACACACACACACACAAATCACTCACACACACGCAGACAAATATCTCACACACACACAGACAAATATCTCACACACACATACACACACAGACAAATCACTCACACACACACACACACACACACACACAAACACACACACACACACACACAAAACAACAACAATAATAATAATAATAATAATAATGTTAATAATAATAATAATGTTAATAAAAATAATAATAATAATAATATTAATAAAAATAATAATAATAATAATAATAATGCACGCTTGTAACGCACATTAACTTTCCCCACCATGAGGGGGATTTTGTTTTTGTTTTTTGTTCATTTGTTTGTCTGTTTTATTGGTTGTTTGATTTTTTGTTGATTATTTTTGGGTGGGGTGGGCGTGTTAACAAGAAAGCAAGAAATTGAGATTAAAGCTCACGGGACATACTTTCAAAATATTTTTGCAGTGTTTATAGCAATCAAAGAAGATCAGGATCGACTCCACACCACTTCACAATTTGAAAAACAGAGGCATGAAAAAAGCTATAGTTTACTTACTTAAGGTTACTTAATGTTGATTTCCGACACAGGCCTTTATGGTAGGCCTGGGCCAGACTCACTTCACATAGTTTCATGAACACCGAGTCTTCGCCAGCTAGGATTCGCAATACTTGAGTACTCGGCCTCATGAACACCTAGCTTGTCTTCATGACACCTTGGGTGTTATCATTGCCACAGGTTGATGAACATTGAGAAGTCAGCGAGTAGCACAAAGTGGTGAGTAGTGAGTAGTATCTGCTGACTGAGGGAGGTCGCACTGCACAAAGGACTGCATTGTGGTTTCGGTAGCATGGAAGGAGCAAAGAGAGGCAAGAGGAGAGGGGTCGGGTTTAAGATGCGACGAAAGTACTACAGGTAAAGATAAAGAAAGAAAGAAAGCAATGAGGTTAATTGTTTATAGGGCCACGCGTGAATGTAGTGGACAGCCTGAAATCGGAGCTTGGAGCTGGAAATAATGTTGTTGAATGAAGACACAAAACAGGTTGGGAGGTGAGAAGGGTGGAGTAAGACAAAAGAGGGGTGTGATTGATAGATACGGTATCTGATTGTGTTTTTGTAAGCAACTTGCTCCATTGAACATTTGAGAAAAAAAAACCCAACCTAATGCACATCAAACTGTGAATCCCAAATTGCCATTGAACCACTGTACCAACTAGTAGATTTAAAGATACTTTTCTTTGGAACCATCTATCCTGTTGCTGCAATGCAGTTCTCAGGTTCAAAATATTCTCGAAATTCTTTGCAACTAGGACATCACAAAACAAATTTGGTTGAATTTCAAAGATTTTACGTGACTATAACCTGTTTCTGGAAATCATATAAGAAAGACGGAATAAAAAATATCTACTTTGGCAACCTTTGGTCCTCACCCAGGGTAGCCACAAGCCATGTTCTGATTGCCTCATTGCCTATTACACTTGGAGCGCTGACCAACAAAAAAGAAAAAAGGGGGGGGGGTGGAAGGAGGGGCGGAGGTCAGTAGTTGAAAGAGACGCAGGCACCCAACAACAACACGCGTAAGCGCGCTGCACAAGTTCACATAAAGCAATGCAACAAAACCCCAACCAACGAGATTCTCTGACACCACCAACCTCCAACCAAAACTACGCCTTCCTTACTCATGTTGCTACGGTGTTCATCAGACCAAGACTCGACTCTTATCTCAGATTCGAGTAATTCACTAAAGCAGAGGTGTTCATGGGACTTGAGTAATTACTCGAGTAACGCCCAGGCCTACTTTATCGTGCCTCTTCGCCGGACTCTGCTCCCTGGTAGACTGTAACGTGGCCTCTTCAGGTTAATAATTGTGGTTGTTAGGTCTACCCTTCATGCACTGAACCTACCCATACTACTTGTTAACATAACTAACATCTTATGGTACTCTCTGACTATTCTGTTGAGAACTTGTACCAAAGCCAAACTTCTTAATACATTAGTTTCATCTCAGTTCTAGTAATATCTTACCAGGTATCTTCACTCCAGATTGTGCACGTAAAATGTTCATATGCCTAGTTGACAAAATCTGTATTTTTCTCTCATCCATGGTATTTACACTGTGTGCTAAGTAGGTTATACCTTTCAGAATTCCAAAAGTATCATAATGCTGTCATACATTTGTTTGTCAAACTAGTGATCCAATATTATGGTGACACAGTTATGCAAAGGCATACATGATGCAGAGTTGTCACTGATGCTACAGCTTATCACAGACTGCTTTGAGTTTGTTTTGTTTCAGAGACTGTCCCTCTTTCTTTTCACACAAAAATCTGAATCTGAGTACACAATTTGTAAGAGGTAAATTATGCCTATCGTTGTTAACAATTTAAAACATCATAAAAGAATCTACTCTTTTGCTTTCAAAATCACAGAGAAGAAATAATGAGCAGACAATGACAAATTTTCTTGCTTGTTCTGTTCTGTTGTTACTGAAATCCAAGTGGACTCTTGTGGTTTTCCTCTGTAGTAATAAAGGAAAAGATAAGATTTTTGCACTCATCTATGGTTTGAAACTGACAAATTCAGCTGCAGATGAGCTTTTCATATGGTACCTTATAAGTTTTCCATTAAAAAAAAAAGGTGTAGTTCTTTTCTTTTATACAACTGATGACTTTTTAAGGTTATGGAGAGCACTGCTGCTGACTGGAAAAAGAGTCACATTGACTTTTGGAAATAATTCTATTGATTAGAAAGTATGCTCTCATGGTTTTAATGCCTATCTGTCATTGAATGATACATAAACTGAATACATGACCATTTAATTCTTTTTTATCTCTGAAGACTTAGATTTCATTGCATAAATATATTTTTGCATTCAATACAGGGAGTCCCAAAGTTGTTTTCCGCCTTAGAAACTTTAATAACTTTTTTAGTTTTGCACAGTTCCTTATCAAATTGAAGAAGAATCATGTTCAGACTTTTTTATCTAGGTTTTTAATACAACAGAAGCAGCCAACAACATATTCTGTATTTAACAGCCGTGGCTCTTGAAAAGGCATTTTGTGTTGACAAATACATAGACAGTGACGAATTATTTAGAAGAACTCGAGCCTGTTTCTTCAAAGAATATTGTATAGACTCTCAATTTAAATCAAGCATTCCAGCCGGGAATTATTTCCAAATGGTATGTTCAATTCAAGAAAACTGGGTGTTTTGCTCTTTCACACTGTGAGACCATAACCAGATCAAAATAAGGAGAGAGGAGAACATTGAAGCTGTAAGACAATCAGAGCGAAGGCTGCAATGGAAATCTAATGAGCAACGCAGCCATGAGCTTTCTATATCAAAATCTTTTCTTCAGCGTATACTAAAAAATCATCTTAGTCTGAAGTCATTACATATTTCTCTTCACCTGAAAATTCCTCCAGCTAATGCAGTAAAAAGAAAGGCAATGTGTTTGTCATTGGGCTTGGGCATTTCACCAAAAATGAGAGGGTTCCCTACAGTTCCGATGTAAACCCATTAGATTTTTTTTTGTCTAGTGTCATATCAAAGACGAAACGATGGGACAAATTTACAAACTATAGACAGCCTCCAGAGGAGGGTTGAACTTCTTATCAAAACTATGCCAGAAACCTTTTTGGAAATAAGCAGTCGACAATTTTATTCATCGTCTGAAAATGTGTGCAAAGTGTCACTGCGGACATGTAGAGCATCTTTTAAAATAACTATTGTTTGAAAGTAGACCCTTTTCTGGCCAAACTGTCTTAAAGTAGATCTGGATAGTAGTAGACTGTTCATACAAAATTTCTGTGGTTTTTCTTCTTTAGTTTTTATTTTGTATGCATTTTCATGGAGGAACAGAACTCTGGGAAATAAGGTACTCTCCTAAATAAGGGTGTCTTTGTGTCTTCACTGTGGAATAAATTTAACTCAGGTGAAAGAGGGCACAGAATTTCAACAATAAATTTCAATAAACACAAAATAGTTTCCAATAGATTGAGCCCCTCCATCATGTCATCAACAGCCATAAGTACTTTTTATTCCCTTGAGCTGTACAGTATATCATTGACTTTCCTTTCTCCTGTTTGTCAAAGTCAAGATGACTTGAATGCCCCATTTGCAGCAATGAATATGCACTCCCAAAACTCAACACATCTTTCCTCGGGTAACACCTACAACCTCATCGCTGGGGCAGGGGCTTCTCAAAAGGCTTCAAAGGCAAGTAGTTTTGTTTGTTTTTTCTAATAGGATATAAGGGATAATATCTGCCTAATTTTTATGGTGGTAAAAGTTTCTTTCACATTGGCTTTTGTCTTAAGTCCACAGATAGTTTTATAAGCAATAATGAGCATTAATCTGTGAAAAGGTAGAAACAGAAAAACCGCTATGCTACTATCTTGGTTTGGCATTTAATGAATATTTTCTTTAAAAGTTTTTTGCATTTAGAGGGTAAAAGACTTGTCACAGAAAGTTAGTATGGAAGTATTGAAGCTTAGTATTGTTTATATATTGGTATTGTTGACTACTACATTCATCCTGAAGATTTTAAACTCCTTTTCATTTTGAGTATTTTCTCTCATTTTCTCTTCTCTCCTGTGCATACAGGGTAAGAAGAAGGGAAACGGTGGACACCAAGAAAATGGTAATGATGATTTTTCATTAAAAGCGATTTTTTTTATCTTTGGTTTATCTGGTCTTAACGCTTTGACTGATCTATTTTTTTCACCATTTCTGGGGATTTTTCCCCTTGAAAAATTTCGAAAATGGGCACAGTTGTTTAAAACGCAGTATAAAAACGTCAAAATGAAATAACAATGCTGTATGTTATATCAGATTAAAGGAAAAAGCTTGTAGAATGTAAGGAAATGATATTCAGGGTGAAATTTGAGAGGAATTGTGGTATTATCGTAGGAGAACGAGCAAAGAGTGCATTATTTAGCCCCTAAAATCATCACACATAGAGCAGCATTTCGATTCCAATGATTAGATCTCAATGTTAACTTCATTCGGTAATCCAATTTTAGTTAAAAAAACAGAATCCAATCTTTCAAAGAAAATATCATTATAGTTTGATTAGAAACAGTGAATTTACAACAACTTTACTATATTCTTGTCATTCGTATTTACGGTATGCCTGGCAACCGACCAACTCGTTAAAAAAACGGCAAAAAATCAACAAAAACTTATAAACTGTGGTCAAATTCCACTCTCACTGCTTTGTAAGACGTTTAGTTAGCGAAGGAAAGCATAACATCCAGGTTACAACCTCGTATTTTTATTCTTTCACTAATTTAGTGTGGTATCTACTTCGGACGCAGTGAGCGGCACCTAACAGTTAAGTGGAATGCTTTATGACGCAGTGAGCGGCATCGAACAGTTTAAGAATTAATAGGCTAATAGAGTTCAGAAGAATATGCTTTTCCAGAGAGAATCAAATCCAAAAAAGGGTTGTGACAATGGTGAGGAGAAAAGAGAAAGTTCAGCACATTCATCCAGAATTAAAAATTTGTCCTATAATAAATTTCTTTATGAAACCTTAAGGTGAGCTATCAAGCCTTGCAACCCTTGTTTCAATTCAATGGGGTTCTTATTGCCAGCTCCAGTTCACTACTCACTGTTTCGCAAATTGTGGACAATGATAAAGCAACTAAAGCAATGAAACTCTTGTTTGGGTTCAGTCCAGTGACAGTCCTGATTTAAAAGAATTTTTCAAGTGTTAATTTATTCTATTTTCTTTCTCTACTTTTTCTTTATCAGTAAACTTTAGTGCCTTTTGGTGACTGGCTTCTTTTCTGAGTATTTTTTTTTTATACTGAGACAAATTTACTAGGTTTACTGCATGGCAAGCTAGTGCCTCTCTAGAATAAATCATTGAAAGCCTCTTATGCTTAATTTCTTTGGCTTTCCTTTAAATTGCAGGTTCTATTTTATTTCTAAAAGGCAATTTTTTTCTTTCACTTTGAGGAATGATTTATGCATCTCATCATATTACTTTAAAGAATTTGATAGTCTGCTATAAAGTATGTGCGCAATTGATCTTTTTAAACATTTCAGTAACAGTGCTGTAACGATTATGTAATAGTGTCAGTTTTGACAGCTTTAAAAGTTTTTTTTTTAAAGGATAAAAACACCTTTTGTTTATCCCATGGGGGAGATGTATCTATTGGCTCTGCCCTTGAGGAAGACTGGGACAACCCATGCAGCGGCCACCATGCGGCACCTCAGTGTAGTTGGTCCAATGGCTCCTGCATGAATCAAACCCATGCTCTGGAGATCTGAGTCCAACGCCCTACCAACTGAGCCACATAGCCTACTTTATCTAGCACTCTTTGAAAGGAAAAGAGAAACATATTAATATTTGCCAATAATAGGCTGTTACCAGATGTAGAAAAGTATTGATTTATCAACAACCATGCACATTGATACTTTTGGTAAAATATTTACAATTAGTATAGAACAGACTTATTGTGTAAATTACTATCTCTATGCATGAGTCTCAAACATCTTTTAATACTGATTTAAGCCCTTTGGCTAGGTTTGAAATGAGGAAGTCTCTTTGCCTTTCAACTCCCAGTGGAGCACATGCCGTCAACACAGGAATGCCACCCTGCTCTATCTTTGGCTTCAGTCTCCAGAGTCCTCTACGTCAGCCAGCACCTTTTCATTTCATTTTCAATCTCCCTTCTCAATGTTATTCTCGGGTGCCCTATTGATCTTTTTGCTTATTGATTTCATTACTAATATTTTTGAGCTGTGGCTGAGGCACTGATGCTCTGAAATAAATTACATCATCACACCCATTTGACTACAATTTATTTTGCAGACCAAGATGCAAAACAAGCCATGTGCCTACATCCTCTGTCCAATCAAGGTGGCAGAAAAATCCTCACGCCCAGCAAGAGACATGTCAGCACTGGCTCAACAGTGGCAACATTCCTGTCCCAGGGCAGCTTGGACACTATGTCTGTCTCCTCCTTTGCCCTCATGTCCACTATTCGTGAGGATGAGAACTAAATTGCAAATCTTCAACCTGAGAAGAAAAGGTGCTTTTTGTTGCTGTGTCAGTGCCATTCTTAACTCTTAAAACGGTGAACAATGCTGCAAGCGTTGATCGGTATTTCCCATATACGGTGATCAACGCTATCACCGTTGATCGTGGTTATTGCTTTTAATTCGTGTTTCGCACAAAGTGTGAGTTTTTTATATTTCCATAAACACTTTGACACAGAAGTAGAATACTAATATCGAGAGTTCATTCAAGAAAATAGCACCATCACTGTCTTAGTTTTTGTTATGATTTTCACTTCATCGGGCTTAGAGGTTAACTGTCATCGGTGATAACGATTAAAATAAAAGACATAGGGTGCCTTTTTATCAGTTTTCTGCTGAATATCTGTCAGTTCTTTATGATGACAGTATTTTGTCATCTCTGATCGTGAATTTAGCTCCAATAGCGGTGCCAATGATAGTGACTGATACAAATTTTGATAGGGAAATGCCCACTCCTTGCAACGGGTCATAGAAAAAATGTCATAATTATAAAATGCCTGGATGAATTTTTAAAATTCAAAGTTCCTTTTATTACTTTTGGATTATTCAATGGAGTATGTTTTTTAAATCCACTTAGCGAGAAGTTCAGAGGTTATTCATGAATTTTATTTATTTATTTATTTATCTTTTTAAACAGGAACAGCAAACTACAGCCTCTTTACTTTTAAACAGGACAAAAAATTCAAAATTAACATCATTGCATTATTCTTCAATCTTTCTTCGTTACAATGACACCGAACATGATGATCATCTCTTAAATCTAAGCAGTTCAGTGAGTGTTTCTGTGAGTCACAGGTGAAAAATCTGTCTCAGATGTTGCCCTTCGTAAATGTGGAAAATGGCCCGCCCTTTTAAGAATTAAAAAATAATTCTGGTCATAGTGCTTTTCGAAACATTTTAAGTTTGTTAGCAAAGTTGGAGATATTGATGTCTCTTTTGAGAGGAAATTAAATTATTTTGTGTGAAATTACATATTGAGCCATTCAGTGAAGAATGTAAGATTTTAGTTTGCTTATTTTCCTCTTTGTTTTTCTCATTTCTTTTTAAATTTTGAAATATATTTTGTCTGTTTTTTTGTTTTAAAAAGATCTACTGCAAATCTATGTGTTCAAGGAGTTTACAGGTAATTGATGTTAGCGATTCCGGCCTACAGTTTTCAGGTTTAGCCTTGTCTCCTTTTTTGAAAAGAGGCATTATCCTGGCGTTCAACCAGTCTTTGGGTAGTTTGGCTTGGTGTAGGGAGGTCTGGAAGAGGAGTGTATACACCTTGACCAAGTTAGGGGCGACCAGTTTTAAAAGTTTCCCTTCCACATCATAAGGCCCAGCTGCCTTGTGCTCCTTTATGTTTATGAGAAGTTTGGCCGTGCCCTTAGAATTGATCGTTTTGGGGTTCATTTTTGCGTAAGGCAAAGTGTTCCCTGTTTCATGTTCGATTTCAGGGGAAGGGTTCAAAATCACTGAGGAGAATTGTGAGTTAAGGGCATTTGCCTTACATTTGGCATCTCTTATTATCTGATCATTCACCATGAGATCTGGGATGCCAGTTGGTTCATGGTTTTTACATTTTTTTTATTAGTCCAGAGCTTTTTGTCATTGTTTCTGCAAGCCTGTTGGCATTGTTTCTTTATTTCTCTTTACTTTTGTTTTACTCTTTTGGAACTACACTGCTTTATCTTTTTAAACCATCTTTTTTTTCTTGCGAACTAGTCTTTTTGCTTTAGCATTGAACCAAGGTTTTTGGAATTGTCTGGAAGCGAGTCTTGTAGGGATAAGTTTATTCAGAATATTTGCTAATTTGTTCTTAATATCAGTCCACATAGTTTCTATGTCACTTTCGATGTTATACTTTCAAGTAAAGTCTTTTTCAAATTTGATCATTTCATTTTGCATTGCTTGAAGGTCATATTTGTCCCAAAGGTAAATTTTGAAACGCCTTTTCTTTTTTTTATCTTCGACCTATACATAATAGAAGCCATATCACGGTCACCTATGCCAGGTAGGGGTGCTTTCTCCACAACTAAGGCTGAGTTGCTTGTGAATAAACAGATTAAGGGTGTTCTTTTTGTGGGTTCCATAGTCAACCACTTGGCTCCAACCTAAGGAGTCTGTTCAAGTGTTTGTCTTTGGGGCATTGTTGGCCCAGTCTATTTCTGGGCAGTTGAAGTCTCCCCCTATCCAGAACAAAGTATTCTTGTGTCTGCTTTTCAGATTGACATGTTCTTCACATATTTCCTGACAACCCTACAGTTCATTGTTTGGTGGTCTATATATAGCCCCTAGAACTGTGTCATTCTGGCTTCTCCTACCATTTAATTTGACTTTGAGAAGACTGCTTCTAAGTTTTTGTTAGTTTTCGGGATCAATTCCGATTCAAGGTCAACTTTTATTGCAATCGCAGCACCACCCCTTTTTTTGTTTGTTTGCCTGTGTTGTCTGTAGATATTATAATTATGAAGGAAAAGTTTTCAAATTAGCGGTTAGGATTAATCTTTGCACAACAGCAGGCATCATATCAAACAGAAACTAAGGTTGTTATACATTGATTTAAAGCTTAAAAGTTGTTATTCCTTACTGTGCAATCCAAATTGCAATGTCTTTTATTTCAATAATTTTATAGGCTTTCAAACTTTAAAATGCCGACAAAAACGCAAAAATGAGTGATTCCAAATTGCCTCAAATTAAGAAATTTGGTGGATTCTGATCAATATCAGTATTCTCTGATACATGACAATCCACTTTGTGTAAAAAATGAGGTTAGGTGCATTGGAAGTGTATTTTAAAAGAAATAACTTCCCTTGTTAATATATCAGTTTTAATTTAGAATTTAATAGTCAGAGTTTTTGTTTAAGTCATAGCAGAGTTAATATCAAAGAAGAACTGTGCTTGTTGTATCTTAAATTAAAGCTTTAGAGATCTTCTATGTAACTAAGAGTTTTAGAATTATTTTCATAATATTATTTTTATGTATATTGAAATTTCAAATTATGATAAAAAATGTAAAAAAAGAAGGCGGAGCTTTTATTTAAGTCATAGCAAAGCTAAAAACTAAGAGATTCTATGCTTGTTATATCTTAAATTAAAGCTTAAAAGTTTTTCTTTGTAATTGTGTAAAAAGTGTTACTATTACTTTCATCATATCATTTTTATGTATATTGATATGTCAAATAGGGATTTTAAAAAAATGCGAAATAACAGGGCAGTTTATGTCATAGGACAACTAATATCAAAGAGAAACCATGCTTGTTGTATCTTAAATTAAAGCTTAAGAATTTTTCTATGTAAGTACAAAAAGAATTTCACAATTACTTACAGTAAATCATTATTTTGTCTATTGATGTGTCAAATATTGATAAAACAACGGGAAATAAGCGAGCAGTGCTTTTGTTAATGTCATAGCATAGTTAATATCAAAGAGAAACCATGCTTGTCATACCTTAATTAAAGCTTAAAACTTCTTCTATGTAACTAAATAAAGAGCGTATTAATTACTTTCATTATATAATTTTTTATTTGTATTGAAATATCAAATAATGATAACAAATAAAAAAAAGCAAAATAAGAGGGAAGAGTTTTTGTTTTTGTATGGGATTTTAAAGCTGCAGATTGAATGAAAGGTTTATACCCTTAAATTCTCAGTGTATTGAAAATTGACTGTTAAGTAATGTGCAAATTCTTTTATTCCTAATTAAATAAATTGATAAATAACCGATTTCTTTGAATCTTTATTATAAAATTATGTATTATTGCTGCTATGATTAAGCCCCTAATTGTTCTAAAAGCGACATTTATTTGAAATGCTAATTCTGAAAAAAAGTTGATGAAATGATATCGATATTCTCATTTCATAATAAGATGAAATAATTTGCACCATGGCTTCAGAGACATCAGTATAATGCCTGGTGCATGTCGCTATTTATTACCTTTTCCCATTCTTTGCAAGATCCTACATTTATTTTACACCACAGATTTTTTGGGTATCCCCTTTCCCTATTATTCTGGAGTCTAATAAGAAAAAGGCCTTTTGCCCTTCTACTGAGCTGACCTTGTTTCCTGGTCATCAAATTGTAACTGCTATGAGAGCTAAAATAAACAACTGAAACAAGCCAACAAACAAACTCACAAAAAATAAACGACAGCAAAACAAAACAAAATTAAACAAATAAAATCTTGTACACTATGGAGGGCATAACAAAGGTATTATTTTGTCACATATTAAATTTGTTCACATAATGAGATTGTTGTTCCTTGCACTGAGCATGAAACATCCAACTCGGAGCCTAATTTTTGTCTCGTCTGTCTACACCTACACCATGCTCCTTCTATATACCAAGCTTATGCAGTTCATTATGACAGATATGAGCACTCTTTTCAAGAGGACATGGCATGTATGGTTAATTGATGGAGAAAAGTTGATGGCATTGTACACATTAGTGTAGGAGTTTTGGCAGATACTGATGGGGTCTGATTCTACTTTGTTGTGTCTTTCCCATTCATATTGAATGTCCAATGATGATCTCCTCATCTTCTACTAGTCCCAGCTAACAGAGAGAGGATTCTTCTTACAATTGTATTGGCTATCCCTCTTCCTACTCCTTGACATCCGCCACCCATGTGTGAACATATAACTATACCGGGCCTAAAGGCTCTCACAGTGCTGGCATGAATTGCACTCTCTTGATCTTGCTCCTCCAAAGGGTGTCGGCCCAACTGGAGTGACATGTCACTGCATCTTCCTCTGCTCTTGTGATTATGTAGTGCTCACCCTACCCATCTAAGCTCCGTGAGGTTCAACCACGTGCCTGGGCTGTAACCCACCCCCCACCCCAACCCCAGCTACTGGCCGAGACATTAGTTTTTGCTGGTGAGCTGCCTTGCCTAACTGTGGCAAAAGAGAGGACTGGGTTTTCAGGGGTGCAGTGGATTTGGCAGTAGGAATCCTTGAGGCATCTTGGTTCAGTTCAGTGCTGCTGGGTACGCACATTATTTTTGGGGCAGGGCCACAACTGTGGATGAAGTTGACATGCAACTCTGTCAGGAAGTGGGCACTATCTCGTTTGGTGCCCTCCACCCACAGAATGGCAAAATGAATGGGAGGCAACCCCCCCCCCCCCCCTACCATAGACAAGGAAGTGTTAAAGCAGCAGGGTATAAAGCTACCAGGGTACGACAGTCTATCCCGCAATGTTCGGGTGACTGCTGATTGCACATGGCAAAGACAACCTTGTTCCTCCCCAACTGGTGCATACTGAACAGCCCAACTGCGGGCATTGTGGCTGAGCCACTCAACTTTTTGTAATTCATTATTGAGCATTTGTAAATGATTTCTGTGTAACATTAAATTATTGTACTCCAGCATCCTCTCAGTGAAGTGAGAGCCTCCACAGCTAGCCCAGGGTAGACCCTTTCGTTTGGGGGTTCCACCTTTGGGAAAGGAGGGGAGGGAGGTCGGGTAGAGCAACCAAAGTGACCAGCGTACAAGACATGTCTGTTGTCATGGTCGGCAGGTGGATCCAAAGAGGAATAAAAATCTATGCCACAGACGCTTAGGTTTTGAAGTGCCAGCGCAGATCCTTGTTTATCACCTAACCCAGCGGACTGGGCCGAGCCCCATTAAGTGCCTGAAGCACATCGCCCTAAAATTATGTCATATTGATGGATCTAATCATGTTTGTATAACAAAAATTGTATTATATTACTAAGTACAAGCATCTTTTATGCATTAAATTGGAATACCATAAGGAAAATTAGACAAAATCCTTTTATGAACATTACCAATATAATATTGTGAGAAAATGGACTAAACAAACCCCAAAACGCTATGTGTTTAAGTAATTCTGGCACTGTTTTAATTGAATAAGTTCCCTATTCTTTTCAATCTTGTGGACTTTTGCTGAGTTAATTTGTAATGAATTTGAGCAAAAATTGAAAATTACCAAAATTCTGGCCTCAGTAACCTTTCCAAGGGCAATAACTCTGTCATGGCAACGCTTAATTTAGGCAGACACCTCACTAATCATGCCTGTGTACAAAAAATGTATTATATTGCTTACTACAAGCAAGGGGGGTCTCAGCCAGCCCACAATCTACTATGTGTTTAAGTAATTTTGGCATTGTTTTAATTGAATAAGTTCCCTATTCTTTTCAATCTTGTCATTGCAAGCAATGTGGACTTTTGCTGAGTTTATTTGTAACCAATTTGACCAAAAATTGAAAATAACCAAAAAAGGGCAATAACTGTGTCATAGCAACACTTAATTTAGACAACAAGGTCTCTGTCTGGGCAAAATTCCAAATTAATTACTACACGGGAATTGTGGCTCCAGTGGTAAAGCGTTTGACTTCCATGCTGAGGAGCATGTGCTCGATTCCTGCCAGTGCCTGCATGTTGTGTCCTTGGCTAAGGCACTTTACCACACTTACCTCATCCTATCGGAGATGGATGTAAAGCTCAATGTCTCCCTGGTTGTAAACAATTATTGTCTCTGTCTGAAAAATTGTAACATGCCTAATAGGCGGCTTGTATCGTCATCTGTGTTATTGTGAAGGGCTTAGAACATGACGATGACCGTGGATGGGCACTATAAATGTCATATTATTATTATTATGATTATTATTATTATTATTATTAGTAGTAGTAGTAGTAGTAGTAGTACAGTGGAACTCTGTTATAGCAGTAGCCTCCGTTCCAGACCAAATATCTTGTTATTCCCGAATAATAAAGTAGTAATCATAGTATTTCAGACGGTTCGAGAAGTGGAGAAGGGGCTGGTGATGGGAATTGATATGTAATCCAGATAAAGAGAAAGAATAGTTTCGACAATAGACAGAGAGAGAGAGAGTGTTTGTGTGTGTGTGTGTGAATATGAAGTCCGAGACAGATTTAAAACTAGCCATCTATAAGCTAACAAGCAAAGCCATCTCTAACGCTATGACAATGTTCCCATAGTTTGGTGTGAAATTCATACTGTTGTTGTGGTGTATTGTAATTTGAGGTGTTGCTGCTGTTGTTGTCTACAAGTGTATTGTTACATTTTGATGTGAATTTTGTATTGTTGTTGATTTTAATTTTAAATCTTATTTATGGCTAGTTTTGTGAAAATACGTACTATTACTTACATTTGGATGTAAGTTTTTGTATTGTTATATTTTTTTTCCATACTAATATCTAATATCTGTTATATTGTGTGATTTTTTTTTCGCAAAATCTGATAAATTGCTGAAAACTTAAAATGTTCTTATCAAACGAATTGAATTCTCCACAATTGGTTTGAAGGTGGCAGTATCACAATGTCGCCGTTGTTTGGAAAGACATTTCTCTCTTTCTGTGTGGGTCACACTGCCGTGGATTTTTTAAAATTTTGGGGGTTTTATTGTATTTTTCAATCCTATTTCTGTTTGTTCAATTTTCTTGTATTTAAATTTTCTTTTAAAATTCTAAAACATAGTCTGGAATGCTCTGGCAATCCTTCTGATCCTTCATTTGTTATTCTCTTCAAGCAATTCCAGTCCATTACAAATTACAGAAGCATTTTTATTCAAGTAACAGTATGTGAATTAAAATATATCCATCATTACAAATGGTCTTTACAGTTTGAATCCAATTTTTAAAAAATCATAATATTGGCTTTTTTCTTGTAAATTGGATTCCAAATTATACTTTGCCAACCCCCCCCCCCCCCAAAAAAAAAAAAAAAAAAAAATCAACATTCCAACTGATTTGATAATTTGGTCATAATTTCATATCTCGTAATTCGTGTCAAATAACCATATTTTTAGCACGAAGAGTATTTTGTACCTGGATCAGACTGACTATATCCAAGCTGACAAGTGAAGAAAAGGTATTTATTATTTTCTTTTTTTTTTTTTTTTTTTTTTTTTTTTTTTTTTTTTTTCCCCGGGCCCCTCCCCCCCTTTCCGACCCCTGTTTATTTTATCCCGAAAA